>PVLA01005681.1:0-89707 GCA_004027455.1 Hydrochoerus hydrochaeris
TTCTCACTTTTGCAAAGAAAAAAGAAAAAGAATAAAAATTATGATCTAAAATTTCAAAACAAAACAATAGGAGATTAACAACGGTTAATATGTTACATACCGTTGTCTTCAAAGTAGTTGCTCAGATCACCATACATACACATGAAAAAATGATCAAACAATGAGAGCACAGTGTTCTTTTTGAGGAGTTAACAGAGATTAGCAGTATGAATATGTATGTATGTGCACACATACATATATGTATGTATATATATATATATATATATATATATATATTCTCTTCTTTCCCTTCTTTCTTTTCTCCTTCTTTCTTTCTTTTCTGCTTTTCCCCATTCCAGTTGTTCCTTCCATTTTCAGCTGTCTGCTCCCCTCTTGATATTTTCTAGCCTCCTCCTCCTCCGAGAGCCTTGCAGGGTCCCAGGCTCCGGCTGCCATCCATGGTGTAGGTCAGTGGGCCAAGCACATGGACTTCTCCAACCTGGATTCCTGGGAGGCGACAGACACGCTGGAGCGAGGCTGTTTCTTCTCAGGGCCAGTGCTGGTTACCTGTGGGAAGTTTCGCCCAGTGGTGGTCTCTGAAATATTTCTGGAGGACATCAAAATCCAAAGCCTCATGCTGGGGTTCAGCTTTTGAAAAACCAGTTTGGATAGGCCATGAACATTATTATCCAAGGAGAGAAAGCCTAGTGCATCCATGCTCGCATCTGCAACTCTTACCTGCTCTACTTTTTCAGTGCTTTTCTTGAGCAAAATTTATTCCAGTATTATTGTCTCATATTGTCCATCATTATTTATCTAAAGTAGAAATTGTTCCAAACAATTATTCCCTAATGAATATAACACTTGTCAAAATGTTTCATCATAAATGAGAAAAAATGTGTTTTTCTTTTAGCAACAAAACCAGTACTGTCTATAGGACTAGACAATTTATTGGTTTTGTCAGCCACCATATACCTATTGATTAGAACTGCATAAATTCATAATAGGCAGATACTATCTGCATATTAATTGATCACCTAAGTGATTTAATGGGTATAATGTCCAATGCTTTTGCATCATCAAATAAGAATTATCTTTTTCTTAATAGTGTTTGATTTGCAGTAATAACATTGAAAAGTATCTGAGACCAAAAGCTACATTTATAAAGCTATGTTTAGCTACTGTTATAAAGATCTAACTACTGGAGAAAATGTTCTAAGTTTTCTGGGAAATGTCACTATTTGTTTATTCAAGCCTGGCCCCACCAGGCAATCATTTTGATTTCTACTAATTATGTTAAGATTTAGTTCTGTTTCTAAGAGGAGAAATTGAAAGGGATTTAAATGAAATTGGTAGTTAATTTTTGTCCAAGTAAGATACTGAGGAACAACTCTGATAAGATACTTTTTGCTTATTCATTTTTTTACTATATTTATTTTCCTTCAACATCAAGGAGTGATGCTCCTACATTTTTTAAAGCAACTGAATCATTCACCCACTTTTTATAAAAGACATGAGTAGAAATAGATGAGGTGATTTTTTTTTGCCTGTGAATTAAAAATAGCTCAAATCCAAGGAGCCACGTTAATGTCTTCAAATATTTGTATTTCATATTCTTGGAATTTTGGTATTGTATTAGAATATTTTTGTGTACATTTAAACATTTATTTTGAAATGACATAAGTAGCCAATGTTTCCAGCTCTTGACTGTGCATGGTCCTAGCTGCACAACATCCAGAGGGCTGTAGTTATCTATGCCTGTGCACCCGAGAGACTGGACCTACAATGCAGCATAGTCTTTGTGAAAAATATTGGAGTGAAAATTGCATGGGACATTTAAAAGATGTGTCTTAACTTAATAACTCTTGAGGTGGATTGACTGGAATGTTCATGTGGCAATGAGTACAAAATCATGATTCCCAGCCTCATTCACTTGTACAGTGTGATGTTACATAGAACATTATGATTGCTTTGCATTTCTCATCATTTGCCATATGCTCTATAAATCAATAGAAGACACTTGATGTAACAGAGGTTAAAGAACTTGCCCTTACTGATTGAATTACTCCACTAGAATTCCCCTTGAGTTATTTTTAAAATGAAGTTAATAAGATTGACTGAATGACAACCGAATATAAGGCAACTTTGTGATTCATTTTATTCTAAACTACTTTTCTTTTCTGTGAAAATGCTTTTCAACTCTTCCTTTATATTCCATGAGGAGATCATACATTTTCTTAAATTAAAATGAAAGATGTAGCTGCTACACTTCTTTCTCATATTTAAAAAAGCAAATTGAAATGCCATACTGCTAAAGTTCTAATTTCCTTTAATTAGGTAACCATTAGAAAGATTCAAGTCTATTATTCAAAAAATTCTAACAGATGTGAAACTGACTCATTAACTTATATGTCAGTGCTAAGGGCCAGGCCTCTATCATTTGTATTTATTTACCATTTAAAGTTAAAGGACTGTCCACTCAAGTTAAATTCAGAGTAGCATACACCCCATTTTCTGGGCTGCTATAAAAGTGACAGTTGGAATTGCAATGAGAGTGCCAATTTTTCTTTTAATTGACAGAATTTAGCAAAGCATCTGATATCCAAAGATTTTTATGGATTTTGTCTTCAACATCAAATACAACCACAAACTTATAAAAATATTTATTGACCCTCTACTAAATGTCTGTAATGGGCAATATACCATAATTATCTAATATTTGTTGATCAGGAATTGATGAACTAGCCTGACATATCAGCTCTCACAGCACCCTCATGCTTGGGGAATATAATAGAAGTGGATGTATAGAAGGATTCTCTGGCAAGGATCTAACTATTGGAGATGTATAGGATTCCCTGACAAGGATTCCCTGTCTCCCTGGAAACATTTATTGTAATATGCATGCACACAGACACACACACACACACACACACACACACGTATATACTTATATAATTATATATGATATTTATGTATCTTTCCTTTCACAAGTGGTAAAAATTTTTTTCTATTCATCAAAAAGAAGTTTCATGCCTTCCCTTACATCTTGTTTTTATTGACTTTTTCAGGAGAAATAAATCTTCCATCTTTAGAAATCTATCATATAGCATACATATTAGTATTTTTTGGTAATATCTGTTTTTTTTTCATTTCCCTTGCTTCTAATATGAGTTTCTGAGGTACAAACTAAAATTATTGTCAGCTCTGATATGATCTGTTCAATTTAAGGGTTAAAAATAAAGCAATACAACATAGAGGTTGCATGCAGTCTCTGTTGCATGACATGACAGATTATCATGCTCACATCCTACCTCTAAGAAAGTTACTTAAACTCTCTCTTTGTTAAACTCCTCATTTTAAAATTTTAAGTAATAGCAAGTAATATGTTGGTCAAAGAGTTTTTGACAACTAGATGTGTATGGAGTATGTAGGGCATAGTAAGTGCACCAGAAATACTTCTAATGTTGTTTTAAATGATTTACATGCATTTTAAAAATTTGCTTTACCTCATTTTATCCAATCAAGAATATTTTCAATGTATATAAAAATCTTAATTTTTTTGTGTAGTACTGTGGATTAAATTCAGGCTTTAAGTACTGAGATACATCTTCAGTCCCGTTTTATTTTGCTTTTTTTAATTTTTAGACAGAGTCTCATCAAGTTGCTAACTTTCCCAAGCTGAATTTGAAATATTGATACTTCTGCTTCAGTCTCTCAGAGTGCTGAGATGACAGGCATGTGCCATACCTCCCAGATTATCTTCTTAAACTTTTTTTTAAAAGATAAAGTTTATTTTGACATGATTCCAACCCAAGGTCAAATGACTTCCTCTAGTGATGACTTACTGTCAGTCCCAGTGGCACAGGACATACACGATGATTTTTAAGTACACAATACATTAGTAGTAGTAGTAGTAGTATTTTACACAGTTGTCATACAGGGAATCTCTAGATTTCATTCTCTTTATTTAACAGTAAATTTATGCCTGTCTATTAATGATTCCCTATTTAACTGCTCCTACTGCACAGAGCCTTGTAAGCACTGTTCTCTTATCCTATGGTTTTTATTATTTTAAATATTTCATGTAAATAGACTCAGGCATGTTTTGCATTTCTGGACAATTTCACTTAGGATAATGTCCTCCAGGCTTATTCATGTTGCCTTAGATTTCAAGATTCCCTTTTTTTATAAAGCAGAAGAATGTCATTTTTATGTCCATACTGCATATTCTTTATCCATTCATCTGTCAAAAGACATTTAGTTCCACATCTTGCCTACTGTGGAAAATGCTAAAATGAGCATGAGAATGTTAAAACTTCTTCAAGATCCCTATTTTGACATTTTTGTTTCAATACCTAGAAATGGCTTACATAAAATTTTCTGGAATTTTTATATTTTTTAATTTTTGAGACAAATGCAAACTGTTTTGCATAGTGACTTCATCATTTTGCATGCCCACTAGCAACTTATGTGTAAGAGTTCCAGTCTTTCTACCTGCTCACACCATTTGTATTGGGTTGTTTTTTTTATAACTGCTAACCTGAGTGGTGTGAGGTGACACCTCATTGTCCTTTTGATTTATACATCTCTGATGATAGCTAGTGCTAAGTTTGCCTTCATACACTTTTAGACATTTGTATGCCTTTTAAGGGGAAATATCTATCACATTCTTTAGTGTGTATATTTTTGAATTTAGTGTATTATTTTTTGTTTACAATTGAATTCTAGGCATTTCTTAAATTTCTTTAAGATTAACCATGGTTTCCAAATATTTTCTTCTATTGTAGAGATTGTCTTTTCCTTGAGTTGACTATTTCATTTGCTCTAGGGAAGTTTTTCATTTGATGTAAAAATCAGTGTTCATCTTTTCTTGCTTCTTTGTTTTTGATGTCATATCCTTGAAAGTATTGCCAACACCAATATGATGAGTGTTTCTCGCTGTATTTTCTTCTAGGAGTGTTAGGGGTTACATTTAAGAATTTCACTAAATGTGAGTTTATGTTTTGCTAACATTTTTCAGAATAACCCATATTTACAGATGAATCAGGAGTGGACATGCTATTCATTTATGGACAGTGAGACAAGAAGTGACATCTGCTAAGAAGGCTGTAGGGAAAGTTAATTTGCATCTAAGATTGAAATATGTAAAGAAATACACCCTTGTTTTTTCTGCATATACTGTATCTTCCCTTGGCACAGGTAAAGATGAGGCAGATAATTTCTGGCATCTGGGAGATCATATATTATTTTCCTAATGTTACCATTTATGACATTTCTTCTTTTTGGGTGATTATCTGAAGACCACGTATCAAATGATAGGAATACTGTGAATGTGCAGATAAAGTGCCTGGTATTAAAACAATAATCGAGTTTAATCAGTGCTTAAAACATGAAAAATTCTATTGGTATATTAAGTATAAATTCTTATATGGCTCAGAAGAGGATTCTACTCATCTTAATTATTCAGGGTCTCAGATTAAAGGAAAGACCATCTCCGTCCCACACAGGCTTCCAAGATTGCAGCAACTGAAACAGCACACAGATTATTGAACACTAGCTCTTTATGTCTCCACATATAAATGACATGTACAGTCTTGTTTAAATTGCAAAAAGCAATACATATTATGTGGGCTCAACTAATTTCCAAGTCCCAGAGAATTTCAGCCTGCCATACAACTATGAATAAACTACTGTCAAAACCAATATGAGAAATACATAATCAGTTTTAATAACATTCCTGTTATAAATCTGTATGGATCATAAAAGGGTCATCCTTTGAAGTTATAATGATAAACAATGACCTTTATTATAATAACCACATATATGTGGCATATGAATTTTTACCTTTCTTTTACATATTCATTACATGCATGCACACACACACACACACACACTTGTGCACACACACACTTTAATTGCTCTCTAGTCCTTTATCAATTACAATCTTCTCTGACTCACTCATCTTTCAACCCTACTACACTCAACATTTGTAATTACAGCAATTTTCTTTCAGTTCCTTAGGTACATCAGGCACTTTTTACTTTAGAATTTTTATTTCTGGTTCATTCAGAATGTTTTTTATCTATACATTTCCCTAGCCAATTGGTGTTCAACCTTTTCCATAGCTCCCTTTGGTTTTCTGCTATGGTTTAGGTAGGGTTTGAATATGTACCCAGGGTTTCATTTACTGAAATGTAATCTCACTGTGAGGCATTAAGACAATAGAAACTTAATCTGGCTATGGTGTTTAGGGATAGGACCCTTGGGAAGTGATTAGGATTAGATCATGTCATAGTGGTAGAACCCTTATCATTACAATCTGGGTTCCCTGTAAGAAAAGGGAGCATAATGTGACACATATATTCTTGCATTTCCTTTCTCTTCAATGTGATGTCCTGTGCTGCTTCAAGATTCTGACACCAAGAAAGCTCTCATGAGACTCAGCCCTCAACCTTGCACCTTTAGAACCATGAGACAAAATAAACTTCATTTAAAAATATCTTACTTATTTAGTGGTTTATGTTATCAGCAACAGGAAAATGACTAAGACACCCCCAAAACTAGGTTATATTTTACTATTTAAGATTTTTATCAAAACTTTTTTTTTGCCATAGCGTTTATTACAACTGGTATTATGTGAGTATCTGACATTCCATCTCTTTCTGCACTGTACACATTTACCATAGTAGTACTAGTGTTTAGTACAATATGTAGCACAAAATTATACACTAATTTGATAAAGTAATTTGATAAGCTAGCAGAGATAATTTGGCCATCCATGAATGCTACTTTTCTGAAAGTGAAATCTAGTATAGATTTTTGTCCTTCTCTAGGTTTTCTACTGTTTTTTAGATTTTTTTTATAGAAGCCAACCATGAAATCAGATACAAGTCGTTGGAGATAAGGATAGCTAAGTTTCTCCTTGAAACTAGGGCAGGAATTTCATGTGATTAGGGATGTATATTATATTTCACCAGAATAACTTAGAGAAGATTTATACGCCAAAGCTTTCGGGATAGACACAACAGGATTACATTTCGCTGTTCTATTTTCATTCTCCCTGTGTTTGGCAAGTGATTCAGAGTATCACCATAACTACCAACTCCCTTGTCTCTTTTTCAGCTGGGCGCTGGCTTATGTTCACTTTAAAACTGAATACCGGGATTTATATAGTCCCTGACCTCTTCATACACATTTCTTTATGCTGATCTCACAAAATCCGGTTTGATTTGGACTTTGTGGCTTCTTGATTCCGCTTTTCAGAATGTCTTTGTCACACTATAACTCCCAAACCAGTGCATCAGACAACTTGGAATCTCTGTTTCCTTCTAAATTCTAAATATATTGACCAAATTGTTACATTAAACAAATTCAAATGTAGTGAAGTGATGAGACCTCATTGAATAGCACAGGAGAGATGGTACTTCTTCCCTACATCTTCTGAAACAGGCAAACAATTAATTAAATTTAATATGCTGGGTGCCTACCATAAATTTTCCCATTTAGTCTACTTCTAATTTCCTCATTCACTCCTTGATATTCAACTTAATATCACTAAATTACTTTTCTCCATGCTGAACTTGTTAACCCAATCTCAAGCACTGAAGAGTGGAAATTTGCCTGTGCATACAAATTAGATAATGCAACCTCACATTTATCTTAAGGCTTGAATTCTAACCTTACATCTCAAATTCTCAATTATAATGCCCACTTACCTCAGACCACAAAGAATTTATTCAGAGTGTATAGTTAATTACCCAGTTCCTCTTCGAAGACATTATTTCTTTCTGTGTGACTGGTGTTATTTTGTCTTCTGATCATTTCATCGTGGTCATATCTTAATAGATGAAATCTTATTTATTCATTGTGTGTGAGAAAAAACAGTTTTCAGAAAGTACACATCAGCCACTTTGAAGAGATAGATTCCTGGCACCCAGGACTCGGCCCTGGTCAGTCAGTGGAGCTCCAGCAAATCTCTGACTCTGTGTGTTTTTTTTCATATGGGCTCCATGGCTGCTATAATTTAAAGCCTTCAGGTTTATTATAGATAAACATTACTCTAAATATATATAACTATATTTATATAATGTTTATTATATTTTATTAGTGCATGTAAATATTACATACATTTAGGTAGTTTGTTTTGGGAAGTTGGTACATACATTTAGCATGTCTTAATCAGTTTCAATCTCATTACAGTCCTCTCCCTTTCATCTTCCTGCCACTGGTCCCCTCCCTGTCTCCAGAAGTTTACTTCTTTCATTTCTTCTCATCCTGTGTGTGTGCATGTATGTACCCATAGGAGTCTTATACAAAAGAAAACAATATTTAGCTTTCTGTTACTGGCTAATTTCATTTTACATGGCACTTCCTAGCTCCCTGCATTTTCCTACCAATGACATGATTTTTAAAATGACATATATAATGGCTTAAACTTGATTTTATAATTTGCTTTTATTGTACCATGTTAGTTGTTTACTTACCAGATTTTTGGGGAGACTAGATGAGGGTCGAAATAGGCTACAATATGTATAAAACTGGAAATTTCTGAATATGTGACTTTATTTCTCTTCTCATTCATATTGTCAGAATTTATTTCCACTTTTTGATTAGTATAATAGTCTCCTAAAGCATAATAAGTGTCCTTTCCCTGAACTATCATAAAAATAAGAAATTTTGTACAGTATAACAATGATCTAGTCACTTACTTGCTCAAAAATTGTTTGCAGATTATTTTTATCTGTCTCAGTGGTTTCCAACTACACTTCTGGATGAACAGCAGGAACATTTGCTGTCAGCTTGTTAGAAACACAAATGTTCAGAGCTTCTCCTGCTTTACTCAATGCAAAACTCTGCGGTAGGGCCCAGAAGTACTTAAGTGAGCCAAAATGTCTTGGAAGCTCCTCAATGACATGATAGCAACTCATCTGCAAACTTCATTCTGCAAACCACAGGGCACATTTTCTAAACACTAGTAAAACTGTGAGGCTTGCTACTTTTAAAATATGCACATTGCATTCTCAGGTCTTATACACCGCCTAAACTGTTCCCTGTTTGGAAAATTTCTCATGATGCCCACTCTTCCCACAGCAATAACAGCAACTATGCTGCAATCTTTTCATAACTCTTCAAGGTTCTGCCTGAAAATGTGATTATTTTTCCAATTTTTGATTTTCTGTCAATGAAACATGATACTTCTTTTGGATCTTCAAGATAATTTCATCTAAATTTTAGCAATTCAATTTCTAAAATACTTTATTTGTAAATGATGAATTTCTTCACAAATTTCCTGGAAGGCTTTGGCAGGCAAATACTCTATCCCATTCTACTGAATTCATTCCAGTGTGTTTTATACTGCAGATTTTCAGGATAGGTAATTTAAGTGAATAATATATTACTTTTTATTTCTATAAAGAACAATGGTCTCTAAATCCTTCTTTTGTCAACTTAAAGTTCCTCACCACCTACTAGTCTCTACATGAAAAATAAGTTACAGAATTCTCTGTTCAGTTTGATGAAAAGAAGTAAACTGACTTTAAATTATTTAGAAATATATTCACCCCCTGAGCCACAAGCCCTTACTGTTGTCCTCAGAAAATTTTCTTAGCTATTTCTATTTCATTTCTAAAAAGGGCCAATGTAATCTAAGTCAGATGATTATGAAGACTATATTACATTTATTAATACATAATTACTATTATAAAATATGTATCCCAAGACCTGAGAACTTAATGAATATTCAGGTCTATAGAGCCAATAAATGATCAAGAAAAATTGGAAAACTAAGTTTTTGTATTTTATTTTCACACACTAAATATTCTACATGGAATAAAAGAGGAGATGGATAAAATCCTGCATTAATAATATTGTAGGTTGAAGAGAAGTTAATTTCAGGCTAGTCTTGCAATGTTTTTAAAATACATCTCTAAAGATCACTGGTATTTGTTATGTTTCTTTTCATGAAGGAATATCCCTGACAGAAAAAACTTTCTACAAAACCATCATGAGACACGTAACTTGAGGTGCCTCCTTTCTCCCTACTCAAGGCCACAATCTACTTTAACTCTTTTACCCTAGTCATATTTATTTTTCCTCCCGCTGAAATGGTTTGTGATTTCCATGGTTACTCACCATTTTTTGATTAAACAGCATTTGTAATATAAGAGCAGATAAAATGGAATTTAGAACATATTAATCAATAGACCACTTTGGTAACTTACATGACAATGAACATCAATTTTTAGCTAACTTAAACCCTCAAGGGGAAGCATATCAGTCTCCTGGATGTGCATGTCTGTGTGTGTTTCTGTGAAAAGGTTTATCAGAATATATTCTATCAAAGCTCGTGACAGCTCTACCTTCAATTTAACTTGTTCTGTTGCACCAAATGCTATGTCCTCTCCATTTCATCACTTGAAGTTAATTAATGGGGATTCCTTCCCAATTATATTTCATTATTTGTATTTCTTTGAGTACTTTCTAATAAAATCAGATCTTCCATAGATGATGATTAGTTCTACCTTGCATCATTTCCTTACAATATTTTATCAATGATATTTTAATTCTAAATCTAAACGTCATTTAATTTTCTTCCTTCCTCCTTTACTTTGTTTTTGCTTTCTTTCTCTGTCTTCTTTCCTTATTTCCTCCTTTGTTCCCTCTTTCTTTTTTTAACCTCATAAAAATCTTTGAATTGATTCCAGTTAGAAGAAAAAGCAATTGAATTGTTTCTACAGGAAAAAAAATATACCTGAATCCCTTGGGAATGTATATATATATATATATATATGTGTGTGTGTGTGAAAGACAGACATACTTCATATTCATAAGGAACATATAAATTATTAGGAGAGGGGAGACCAGGTTATGTGTTAATGGCACAATAAAATATTTACAAAGCTTTGAAAAATAGAGAAAACCAAGTGAGGTTATTGTGTCAAGCAGTTCTTTTGAAGGTGATTTGTGTAGTGCCTAAGGAAATAAAAGGTACCGTTTTAGCTTATCTCCAAAACATGGTAAATATCAAGAGCAAATGTTTATGAGTGGAGACTAACTAACCTTCCAGCAGGTACCATAAGCAAATTTGTTTACTTAGAATGGAAATTATAAGTTAGATTTATTATTCTTATTGTTAAAAAGAAATATTAGCAAAGAATTTTAATTTGTTTAATATTTGCAAATCCCTACTATCCTTATTCAAACACTCCATTATAAGATTTGGTATTTGTTTTTAAGATAATGAATGCCCATGTAAAGAATGTATCATAAAGAGAATTTCTAAAGATCAGACTGACACAACAATAGTATACTTATTTGGTAAAAGCAATAGATTCACTGTCTATTCCCAAGACCCATTATGAGCTGGAACTAAAATCAAAAGTTATGAACTTTTATTCATTTATTTTATAGGTATTTACTAAGGATACTAGATGTATGGAAATATGATAGTGAGCAAAACACTATTGTGCACAAAACTCAGACAATAATGAATAAAACACAATAATAGTGGGG
The DNA here is from genome assembly GCA_004027455.1 of Hydrochoerus hydrochaeris. NCBI lineage: Eukaryota > Metazoa > Chordata > Mammalia > Rodentia > Hydrochaeridae > Hydrochoerus > Hydrochoerus hydrochaeris. Next base: position 11,491 of record PVLA01005681.1, read on the forward strand.
TTTTTTGTTTGTTTTTTTTTTTGTTTCCTGCTGGAGCTTATGATGTGATGTGAGATAGAGCAGCTACACTGAGAAGTGATACAAAAGAAAAGGAATCTCAGGTAGAATAAGTGGAAGATAACTATGAGCCCTTCAAGACCAGAGGACAGAAGAAGGAGAGTAGTTAATACTTGAGAACAGAAAATGCAAAGGCCCTGGGAGTGGGATCACCTGGTGTGAGTCTGGAATCAAGTTAGATCTGGGGATATGGCAGGATGCACCAGCAGAAAGCCACTCACAGGATTTTATTTGCAAATAGCGGGAAGGCAGGAGCCTTTTTCAATTTACTCAAGCAGACTTAAGAGACATTTTACTGGAAAGGAAGAAGAAGGAGAAGTGAAAGGATGATGGACTCAACAGTGCAGGAAATGTGAATGATCCGTACCAGCTAAGAGCTCGGAGGGGTGGCAGTCTGAGGCCCAGAGAGGAATGAGGTCTGGTCCTGAAACTGTGTGGCTTTTGCAAGCTGGCTCTCCAGGATGGATCCTGCTGGCTTCTTTCCTTGACCACTGGCTTAGGAAATGGTGAACTTTAGAAAGACATGGACACTGAAGTAGTAAGGTAAGGTCTCTATTTTCTTGAAAAGTAAATAGAGTTTCTTTTAAGTCCTGAAGTAGTTCAATTTCTTCTTTTGGTTGCTCTGGTCTTTCTTCAGATTCATTAATTTTATTGTCTTTTGCTGGTTCTGAAGTAGTATCATTGAATATTTTTGGTTGAATCACATAAAGTTCATCTAATAGAATTTCAAATAAGCCATTAAGAAGTTCTGCTTCCTTACAATTTCTAATAAAATAAACCTTCATGATTGTATCTTGTGACAACTGGCTGAACCTTAATTTTTCTTTCAGATTATGCAGCAACATTGTCTCATTGGGCAGTAACAAATACCTGTTAAGAGACAGTTTTCCTTCTTCCATCACACTTTTGAACAATCAGCATTCTGAGTAACGATTGATTTTGGAGCATGTTGTCAGCCCAATAACTTATAAATTCCCAGAGTTTCATCAGCTTATACAAACGCCTGGTCCTTGTTGGAACAGCATTTTAAATCACATCCCATGGAGGCTCCTCTTTTACCACCAAATGTGCATTTCAACTTTCTTTGTCTCTGTATTTCTTTCTATCCTGATTTCACATCAAAATTTCTATCATCATTAAGTGTTTTATGGTTCTTGTATTTCACAAGTCCTGAAGAATATAGCAACATGCATAAGCAGCTATGCCTGAGGCAGCCATGGCACAAGCATTCCAGCATCCTTCATCAAGGCTGCAGAAACTAGTGTATGATCCCAGTGACCTGAGCCCTAATCCGTGCAGGACTAGGTTCCCCTCCCCACTGGTGTCTTTCAAGTAGCAGAAATGATGGAAAAAATGGACATTGCCTTCTGCCCCAAAGGTACCAACTATAGTGTATTATGTTTTGCACAACCCTGTCTTCTTTTATTGTTCTCCAGATCTTCATGTGGAGTAGGCAAGTGCTATACCAGTGAGCTTCATCTTTAGCACCCTGACATTCTAAAACATTTTATTCATGGCTAATTATGGTTGTGTGCAGTAACCATACTTTATGCAATTCATCCAGAAGGTATATAGAAGGTATATATTGTGGTTCACTCCTACATAAATGTTACACAGTTAGTTTATTCTCCTTGTTCTTTTATGAGAAACCAAAGTAAAAATAAAAAGCAAAAGAAATAACAGAAAATAAGAAGCAAAGAGACAGAACTCTATCAAAAGGGAGGTGATCTAAGATGGAAGAGAAGCAAGGAAGGAAAGGATAAGCAATGAAAACAAAACAGATTAAGATGTGTTATAGACATGTACCACAAAGAATGTAAACATTAAGTACTGCACAAACAAATTAAAATCTATTCTTGAAACTTGATCTTTTGCACAGCAACTCTAAGTATAAGAGCAGAGGATTTTAAATTTTAAATCTAAAGGATTTTAGATTCTGAGTTTTTTTTTTTCATTTGTTTTTGCTTGTTTGCTGTTGGTGTTGTGTGTGTGTTTGTGAATTACAACTGAAGCTATCCTAAATTTATGACACTGAAAGACTCAAATAGTAGAGCCAGCTTTTATTCTATATTAATTAATTTATTAGTAAGATGTTGCTGCTTAATAATCACTCTGTCTTACTTTTCTTTCATTGTTGAGAGCAAATACCCAACACCCAAAGTTAAAGAAGGAAAGGTTTATTTAGGTCACAGTTTGTGGAGGTTTCAGTCCATGCTCAGGTGGCTCCCAGGCAGGGTGCTATGTCTGAAGTGACACCTTTCAGGGTGGTGGAATACAGTAAGTGCAACAAGAACAAAAAAGGAGAAGCAAGTCTGTTTACCTCCCTTCTATTTTAAGCAGGCTACACACAGTAGGGCAAATGTAGCACTCACACCATCTCCTTGCCTTCCTCTTACACAGGCTGAGGATATTCATACAGTGAAGATCCTAGTCACCTCTGTGTCACTCAACTAAACTTCTAAACTTGTCAAATTTACACAGTAAATCAAGCATTACAGCATCTTGGAGTGTAAACAGCCATTCTAGGGCATATCCTCTGTAACTTAGAATTAGTAGAACTTCTGAATTACTCAAGATTCTAAACTTCACAAGTTAACACAATGTATAAACCATTATATACCCTAAAATTTATTGATTATAAATAAGTATTTATTGTTATTAACATGTCTACCAGTTTGGGTGTACTGCTTGATTTATGTTGGTTTCATGTAAACAGCTCTGCATTAAGCCATGGATTTGTTTGAGCGGATGGATCTTTGTTGAGGTTTGCCTCAGGTATCTGATCATCTGGAGGTGAGATAAGCACATTACAGTCTTCAGAGGTAACATGTATCAGACACATGGAAAAGGCAAAGTAGAAAACATATAAGAACTCAAAAGATCTGAACTTGACCCTGGAACACTATTGCTTCTGAACAGTAGTTTTATTGGTTAACAGAAAGCACATGAGAGAACCTAAGGTCAAGGGAAAAGGGCATGCAGAAAAGGAAGGTTGAAGAAATGGGAATAATAATAATGTATCACATGTTCTTATCTTACATTAGCATAGTAATAATAAGTAGTTAAGTTGTTAAGTATATTATGTATTTCTCTTGAGTATTGTTACTTTATTACTTCATATATCCAATAACTTCTATTAATGTTTTTTAGTTAAACAAATTGCTGCATTGTTTTGAGATAAATTACATGATACATTTATTAACATTTGTAACTTGCAAGCAGATATTATAAGTAAGGTCTTTGTTAGAAACATGGTCCTATTGGTAAGATTTTGGAAGCCAAATGAATTAAATACATCTAATCTCATTTACATGTATAGTACAACACAGAAAATTTATTTATTTATTTATTTATTTATTTATTTATTTATTTGTCTTTTTGAGACAGGGTCTCACTATGCAGTTCGGACTGCCCTGGAGCTCACTTTGTAGCCCAGGGTGGTCTCGAACTCAAAACAATCCTCCTGTCTCAGCCTCCCGAGTGCTGGGATTACAGGCGTGAGCCACCACACCTGACTACAACACAGAAAATTAATTTCAAATATTAGTTCTACTACCTACCAGTTCTAAGACTTTGATTCTGATCTAAAGGTCTTCATTTGTAAAATGTACCTTATGATAACTACTTGGTATGATACTGTAAGGATTACTGAGATAATTTGATAAGAGCTGGGACCATATCCAGCACATAGCAATATTCAGTGAAGATAAATGTTTTTAGACAGTGCAAAATATTATTTATCATGAGAAACTATAGAAAATAAATAGTCATGCTAGTGTAACATATACACATTGTTAGGCTATGTCCTTAAGTATATAATGGTAAAATTTCCTCCCAATTTTAGTAACTTACTTTGTTAAAGCACTGTTGGAAAAAAATATACAAAATGATATACAAAAAAAATGATTATGTCAGGTACTATTTTCCTGGTACTTCAGACAAAACAAAGGAAAACACAGATAAAATATATTTTCCTCAAAGCGCAGGAAATAGATTGTAAGTAACAAATCACAAAAACAAAATATAGCATGTACCATGCAGTACTATGGTATATGTCTCAAGTGTCACTCAGATATCTCATATGTTCATAGGTGAGGGCTTTTGGAAGGGAAACATATACTCATCCATAAGTTAATTCATCAATGAGTTCATAGTCAAATGTGTTGTAAGTCAAAGCTGGTAGAAAAAGAATTGCTTGGGCTTGTGATCTAGATGGGTATACTCTTGTCTTGGGTTTCTCTTTTCTTTCCTTATGATTTCTGCCTACCAGATCTGAGTATTTTTTTTCTCCACTATTCTATTAACTATGTCCTTTCTGCCTTAGAGCCAACTAGTTGTGGACTGCACCCTCTGAAACTGTGAGCCCAACTAAACAGTCTTGCAGTTGTGGGTGGTGAGTATTTTGTTCATGTTATGTTAAAGTGCCTAGTAAGTGCATACACCTAATACTTAGAAGTACATGTACACCTAATATGTATATATCTAATACACACAAGTCCCTACCCCATCTACCGCATCCACACATGACTTGCATACATATTGTCAAAACAGAAATTGAAAGAGTGAATAGACAAATTTGATACTTAAATGGCAATAAATGTCAACTTTAATTAACTTCAATCTTCAAGTAGGAAAAAATATATATAGATCTAAGTATGAAAAGTATAAGATGTGAAAGGAATATGTAAAATTATTTGAAGTACATAATTAGATAAATTAGGTACAGAATAACACTCAAATTATCTCCTATCAGAGGTTTATTAGCTTTCTTTATGTGAGGTTTATATATTTAATGGTGCATACATCAGTGATTTTTAATAGTATTGAGAAGACCCCTAAAATCAGATGCAAGATTTTGTGTTTGTGCCCTGAACTCCTCCCTGACCTTGGGGAGTGATCATATCACTTTCATGAGCAATAAAGTCATGGAATGGAGTCACTTTCAGGGGTTGAATTATGAGGTTAATTCTTAGTTAGTGTGCTGCGTCTGATCATGTACTACACTTCTAGCTCTGCACCTCAATCATCTCCCAACAAGGTTAATGTCAAAAATCAAGCAAGCATTCAAAGAGTCTATAATAAGAGTTTACTAATGCAAATGTCTGGATGTGCAAGAGACTTTACATCTGTCCTCTGGGGGAGACTAGCAATCGAAACTAAATGGAATCCATTGGGATCAGTGACAGATAAGACAATTAATAGTTAAAGGCCTTTTGTTCATTCTACTTGGAAATGCTGACCCTCATTTTCTTACAACTACTTAAGTGTAAGGTAAGTGCATTGATCAATATCTCTATACAATCAAAATATCCAGGTCACTCATAGGACAACTTTGTAATAACTTACATTTAAAATTCACCATTGGAAACCAAGATGATGAAAAGCTTTCAAAAAATCAAACAAATCAAGAGCACATGAAACTAGTGCAGTTATCAGAAAAATTATTGTGCAAATTATATAGATAGATACTGATATATGTATACCAATATATGTGTGTGTGTGTGTGTGTAAACAGAGAAATATCTTTGAGATTATGTACTTTAATTCAGTATTAAAAATAGCTTGATGTTATTTCAGTTATTGTTTCAGCATTTGGATGTCTAATGTATAGTATCTTTAACTAAATCAGAAAGAAAAGACAAAGTAGCATATGGGTCTCTTATATGAGTAACCCAAAATATAAACAATTTAGTAAACAAAACGAAAGAGAAATGACAGGAAACAGGGAGACAGATTTTATGGAGATGGAAAAGAGATCTGGGGAAGATGAGACAGTGGAGAATGGGGTCAAGGAAAGGGAAAATAAAAATTATCGAGGTGTTATGTATAAGTACCAATTCCTCAGGATGATAATTATTATTACATATACCTATCACATACTGAGAATATATATATATATATATATATATATATATATATGTCCAAAGAATTCTGATGCTAAAATTATTTGATTATAACAGAGTTCATATCCATTCACCAAATTCTCTGGCGTGAAGGATACTATACTACTATTTAGGATAGTTTCTCTTTTCATAAGCTCTTGTTCTCAAATGTCTATTATATATCTTTATTCTTATCTTTAGATCTCAAACATCTGAGAAACATTTTTTTCTACGATAATTTTCTGAGCATTTTCTTTCATCTGTCTTTATTCCTGCTACAAGCATTATGAAGAGAGTATTTTAATATATAATAATTTTTCTTTGTATAGCCCGTGTCATCTCCCATTACAGCATTTTATCCTTCTTAATTACACTTAGAACATTTGACAGTCTTTCAGGTTTATGTTTTTGTCAAACTTCAGGGTTTTACCCATCTCAGAAATCTTTATTCCTTCCAGATTTTTTTCTAGGAAGTGGGCAAGGAAGAAAATACAGTGGATGAAATATTTGAACTTTTCTCTAGGAAAGAAACCATTGTTTACAGCACACTGTTTTATTTATATAACCCTGCTGAATTTGCAAGAAAATCAGAAAAGAGTAGAGATGAATATTTGAAATCTCAAGCAAATGTCAGAAAATTCAAGGTAATCAGAATTTTTTACATAGTTTAATCAAGTTATTTTTCTCTTTTTATTTGACTTTTATTTCAAGGACATAATTTAGTTTATATTTAAAACTTGATTCCATTTCAATTTGGTGTTGAAGTATATTCTTTAGAAGGATGTTCAGATATACATATTGATAATTCAAAAAAAATAATGCATCTAAGTCAATACTTTTAGTGTTTCTTAAGTAATCATTACCATACTAAATCAATAGTAATAGCATGCTTTATGACAAGTCCTGTGCTAAATCTGTTATAATAATTACTTAATTTTGTAACAAAAACATGAAAAAAATTACTAATAAATGTTCTAATGCTTAAGTTTCTGGATTTTAATTTTTTCAATATACATAACCAAATATAATCACAACCCAGCAAACAGAGCAGAAAATGGCTACAAAAATTCCACTCTTTGTGATATTATAATTCTTTTTTTAATGAAAAAAGAATAAAAATTATGTTACAGAATTTCAAGACAAAATAGTAATTAACAATGGTCAATATATTGTGTTTTTGTTATTTTCAAAGTAGATGCTCAGATTACAAGTTATAGGCATGAAAAAAATGATCAAACAATGGAAGTACAAACCATTGTTTATAGCAGAAAACAAAAAAAATTGCAATACCTAAATTTTGGAAACAACACAAATGCTCATCAACTGTAGAATGGATAAAAAAGATGTATTTTTATGTATTTTTATACTACAGAGTACTACTCAGCAATAAAAAAGGACAAACTCAAGCTTTTTGTAGGTAAATGGATGCAACATGAGACCATATAAAAAAGTAAAATAAATCAGACTAGCATGTGAAAATATTGTATTGTCTCCCTAGTATAAAAAATTGAAAGAGTAAATAAGATCCAAAATATGCAATAGATATTGTGCTATTGTATTTCTTAAATATTCTCTATTTGTTTTTATCACAAAGAATTTTTAACACCCACTTTTAAAATGTTTAACTACATCATATTTGTATTTTAAAAGTCTGAAAAATGATGTATGCTGAGTGAAAGCTCAGATTATTGGATATATGCAATATATCTAAAATTATCATTACTGAAACATGAGATAGTAGGGACTATATATATATATATATATGTGTACATGATATACATGGATTATTAGTACAAATTTACATATTTACTTGTTCAAGTGTTATGGTTTGTGAGTAGATGTGTCCACAAAGCTTCGTGCAATTATAAGTGGGGCTTTTTCAGAGATGGTTGGACCTAGAATGTGTGATGTTTGATTTAAGAGTATGCGATTACTAAATCAGTCCACCAGCTGATTTGATACCTGCCATTAAGCCAAGTAACCTAGATAGGACATAAAAGAGGCAGAAATAAGCTTCTACTGTCACTTGTGTCCTACTTGTTTCAGTATCTTCCGCCTGTTTTGAACTATTCTCCTCTGCAACACCTGTCTGCCATGATACCCTGTCTGAGAGTCAGCTGATTTTGGACTGAAATCTATAAACTATGAGTCAAAGCAAACCTTTCCTCCTTTAATTCTAGGTGTTGGGTATTTTGTCTCAGCAAGGAGAAGAGTAACTAAGATATTCAGGTTGTTTTATTTTAAGTTAAATTCATTTTTGTTTTGGTTGATACCAAGAATTGAACTCAGGACCTTGTGCTTGTAGGTGCTGTGCTGCTGAGCTATATCCCCACTCCTAAGTAACAGTCTTCTAATGAGCAGAAACAAAGGCTATGGCTCAAGATATGAAGAATTAGGACCAAGTAGTGTCTATAGGAATGAACCATCCTGCCTAAATTTGAATTGCCACTTTATCATGTGTTGTGGGCTATTTTCTTTCTTTCTGTGTCTGGCTTTCTCAGTATGATTAATAAAATACCTACCAAAGGGATTATAAAATATACAAATCAGATAAATTAAGCACACGATGATGCATAGCAATTCCCTTATAAAATCCATTGTCATTTTTAAACTGTTGATAGTGAACAAAGTATGGATAAAGTTAGAAAACTCTATCCTACTTTTTGGCTCTTTCCCATCTGTCAAAAAATAGCATCTTTACAAAACTGTCAAAATATCTTAGATTCTCTATTGTTAAAGCTGCTCTATATTGATAGATGTTCATGAGGAGACTTACATTTACACAGCAAGTATTGCTAAGGTAAAAATTTTTTAAATCACTAATGATTTTATACAGCCAGAATCTACTTGGAATTATAAAAAAAATTGTGAACTTCAAAAACAAAAACAAATATTGAAAGACTTTTCACTATTCTTAAAGATTCTTTCGCTCAAGAAAATAATTCCTATGTTACACGGTTATATTGATGTCATTATTGTAGGTATTTACAAAACAAAAGCATAAATATGAGGGTAGGAAGATAATTTTATACAAAACAAAAATATAAAATTGTAATATAAAATTTTCATACATTAGACCATTTGAAACAAAATATTCTTCTGGACAAACAATGCACCAGAAGTGAAATGAATAGTTAAACTATAACATTTGATGTTGGATACATATGTGAAATGCATCATGATCAAATTATCTTAATAAGTTGTGTCCCTAAAATGTATACCATTATGAATTCTCAATGAAAAATAATTCTTAGAAGACAGTAATGTGACTCTTTTCCTCGATTCCACTGCTAAATGCTGAATGATTACAGAACTCAATAATGAGCATTTTCCTGGTCTTATTCTTGTTAAGCAATATAATTACCATTATCCTAACTTGAAAATTTTATATATATCCCTGAGCTTTGTAGACAGAAATACAATTGCCTACTTTATATACAACTGCCTAATTTATACATCCAAATATACTATAATTATGACTTCAGGCTTAGAATATCCATAATCTATCCTTTTATATTCTCACTGCAACTTTTGCAGTGGATGTGCTGCTAATCCTGTCCTAAAGACCCTATGAGCCATTGTTAACTTTTGCTTTTCCAGTACTTTCCATAACCTATACACATTGCCATCTCCTTTTTTTCTGCCTTCCAAATGTTACATGTTCTGAGACACATGCTTCTCAACTCAACAGAAATTATGGTGATCTAGACATAAAAACTTTTGTATGAATTACTAAAATGCCTTTCTATTTTCTGCTATCTGAATTTCCTCCAATCAATTCTGCATAAAAGGAAAAGTAAATTTTAAATCAGAAAATCAGATGATACCATTCAATATTTCTATGTTCTTCAATCAAAGTACTCAGCACATTTCCCCTTCTTCAGATACACTTGTCTTTCTTTCTCATTATGTGTCTTTTACTGAAATATTTTGAAAATTTTATAAACATTCACTATATTTTTTTCATGTACATAATTTCTCCACTATTTGATTTCTAAGGAAATTACCTTTTTGAGAGTATTATAGTCTGCACAACAATGGGTCACACAAGAGTAAAACATTGTCACGTTATGAAATACACTATTTCATCTCCTAAATATTTTCTCACTTTTATTTTCATAAGTTAGAAAGTACACTCTTTTGATCCTTCCATAAAGGGATCCTTCCATCTCTTTCCTGGGATGAACTGTCTTGTTTTCTTCCTGCTATTTTTCAATAGAGCATCCTTCGTTGTTGGAGTAACACAATTCTTTCTTGTTTACAACTGTTACAAACATGTTTCTTTCATCTTTATCCCCAAAACCAGTATGTTAAGCTAAAAAGACTCACACATTTGCAGCTGTTCCCTAGAAGGGCAGTATTTGGTTATGGTCTAGAAAAAAAAATAGCTTATAGATTAATTGGGGGGAAAATTTCTCTTTCTAAATATTTTATTATTGCTAATAATAATACTTACATGTAAGAAGATGCAGAAAAGGCTAATAATTTACTCAATAAATAGTGATGAAAAAACTATCAGGACTTTAATCGTCACACCATGTTATAGCACCTATGCACAAATACCCATAACATGAAGCCAAGTAATTTTAACAACCAAAATGTATCTATAATTTAAAAATCATGATGTTAAATTTGATTCTAGAACTCAGGCAAGTCTTTCTAGAAAAAGTGAGATTTAATATTATGGTTTTAAAAATGTTACAACGTTTAGATGGTAAAATGGTGAGGTATGGCTGAGGTCATCATGAGCAAAAATAAGATAACAATATATAGTCCCATTTGACACCTAAAAGCAAAAGAGAACTGCAAAGTTTTGTAAATAATGACTAGATCCATATTACACAAAAACTTAGGGAACTGTATTTGATTCCAAAGGTCAATGGAAGCCTTTACAGAGGCTAAAACAAATGGAAGAGAGGCTCACCAAGTGGAAAAAAAAGCGAGAGGAGAAAATAAACAGGAAGCTCTTGAACAGTAATTACCTCGAGTCCTCGAAGCTAACTTTCTTCACTCTAGTTTTCTTCCCTCTAGAAAGAGTTGGTAAATACACCATGCTTCATGTTCCTTTAGTACGCATTTTAATGCCTGTCTACTCACTTGATTACTAATGTAATTCTTCCCCACTGATGCAACTGTCTCAGTTCCTGGTTTTTCACCTGTAGAATGGAGTTTATAAAAATTACATAATAATGAATATACTAATGAATGCATAGAAATCAACCAATAAACTACTGCTAGTTTTATAAGCATTATGATTAGATTATTTCCTGGACAACAGGCTATTTACATGGCAAGTTCATTAATATTGTTGATTTGTGGAACATGTAAGAATTCTACATTTTGTATATGAACTCTTTTATGCTGTCTCAAGGAAGAATGATATGTTTCTAATAGAGTACTAGTATTAAATGTATGTGTGATTATACACAAATGTATTGGAATGTCTGTTGTCAGTTCACTATAGTGCTTTTTGGTATTTTTATGTTTTCCTATGATATCTGAATTTAAATACACTAGAAAAAAACTTCAGAATTAATTTTTCAATCATTAAAGAACCATAAGAGAACATCTTGTACATATGGCCTTCCCAAATGCTCTTGACAACCGTTAAAGGAGTCAGTGAAATCAAATAGCTGCTTGGATTTCCTCCATTGTCTTGTTTATTAAATCAGAATTTTGAGCTAGGCCATTTTAAGGCAGAAGTGAAACAGAAGGCTAATCAATTTTATGGTAAACTCAGGCTAAATATTTGTGTAAGTTTCCTTTGGCAATCAACTTTAGGGCTGAGTTCTCTAGATCACACTCGTTATCCAAATTCTAATATTTTTTTTCAAATATTACTGGGTTAGGTTCTCTGTGGAATGTAAAACCACGACAGGATAATAAATATTAATTAGGGACCAGTTATATCTCTTATGTTTTTCTTAAACATCTTCATGTTCTTTCTTTCATTCTCAAGTGTTCCACAGAAGCCCAATAAGAATAATCAAATTAATTGTCATGACTACTTTTGTTCTTAACTGTGTGCTTAATGCTTTGGAGGGGGGGGTCATGTGGCTTTGATCTCTAGACAAATTTTCAAACACAAGTCTGTTTTTACAGCACTGTTTACTTCTATGGAATATTCAGTAGTAACTAAGAAGATGAGTGGTGGCACATGCTTATTACTGCTACAGGGGGAAGCTGAGCAAGAAGGAGTTAAGAAATTCCAGGCTACAGGTGTTGGTTCACACCTGTAATCCCAGCACTCAGGAGACTGAGGCAGGAGGATTGCCAGGACTTCAAGGACAGCATGGAATACACTGTAAATTCAAGATCAGCATGAATTACAGAGTGAGACCTTGTCTCAAAGAAATGGAAAGAAAGATCAGAGATCGTAACTTTCTTGAAACCATAGAACAACCATGCTTGTATCTAGTGACTCTCTTAAACAGTTTTGTGAAGTAGTTATCCAAGCATACTTTCTTTATGCAGTTAAATTACTTTAGAAATATTTCTATCACTTAAAAGCAAAAGATACATTTATGTTGCTTTCTTTCCCTTTTCCTATGCTTTCATGATAATGTTGTCCAACTATTCAAACTTGAAACTATGCTGCATGAGCTTAGTTAAATATAGGATCATACCAAATGTAGTGTATTACTCAGCTTATCCTCAGACCTGGGATCAAGGAGGATAAAGACATCAGCAATAAGAACTTATATCCTCCAAATGCTTCCAAACTATAGAACAAAACCAGACTTATGTATGTAATCTAATTAGAAAAATCACATGAAAAATTAAAACGAAGATGATGAGTAATCAAGAATATCTACAGCTAGAAGCATTCATCTTTCACTGCTGAGAAAGACTGGTGAGCTCTCTGCCCTGCAAATTTACTCCTGTTTAATTCTTATGATCTGATAATTACTTATAAGGAAGAAAACATTTTTCTCAGTACTTCACAAGTATGACATCACCGAGGTTTGGAATTTATTTTGTATTTTAATGGAACAGTCAGAAATATTCTTCTCTAACCAGCTGTGATCAATTGATAAACTGTACCTGAAATATTCATTTGAGAAGGATTTTGAGGATGTGAACAACAGGGGTGATATAGCGCCAAGATTAATGAAAATATCTCGGAATTGGCAGTGATGTTAGAGTACTATTTGTTATTCTTGCCGTTGTGTGAATAAATTTGTTAACCTCTTTTCTGAGAACAAATTTTGATTAGTGAAGAAAGAAAGAAAAGAAGAGGCTGCTTTGGACAATGAGAACTAAATAGCGAAGGCAGTGGAGAAAAGTGAGAGTGTATGACTATAGAAAACCTTCAGTTTATAATTTTTTCTTGATCAAAATACATGTCCTAATTTCCCAATTCAGAAAATAAAAACTTAATTTAAAAGAATTAAAATGAACAAGTGAAGGATTTCTGTCATGTTTCCTTCATTTTACAAACAAAAGTCTTTGATGGTCATCAAAATTATGAAAATAGCTGATAAATGCATCGGAAAAGTTTTGTGGTTAGTTTTGTAAAAGTAAATTAATTATCCTTTTTTTGTTTTTCAGATCAATGAGTAATTGATTTAAAATCTGGTGATTTTTTCACTGCTGCAGAATGGGGTAAAATTGACTTCAAAATAGCAATTATTTACCCATTAAAGACTATATAAGAATTGTTAAAACAAAAAATTTCTTTAGGATATTTACAAATATTTTTAAATAAAAATAAAGTCATGTTGACTTTTCTAAGATATTTTTGTGTGGTACCTTGTGAAAAATAACATAAGGCAGAAAAGATTTGAATTCTTTTCATTATATTTTGTATATACCTTTGTAGACCAGATCAAGATAAAGTATCCAATGAAATAATTTATCTCCAGCTGAGTCAGTTAAAAATGAAAACAATTAAAATGTTTTAAAAACCAGAAACAATATTAGTAATGCAACTAAATAGACCAAGAAACATGTCCGTCCAGGTATAATTGTTCATATGTGTAATCTCGGCACTCTGGAAAGCTGAAGCAAGAGGACTCCAAGTTCAAACAGCTTCAACTGGGCAATTTAATGACTTAGGGAAGACCTATCTCAAAATGAAAAATGATTTCAGGGATGTAGTTTATAATGAAAATCAAGTAGTTATAGATACAATAGATAAATAAAAACAGAAGTTTTCCAGAACAAGCTTTCATTTCTAAGTCAGCTTACTGTAATTCTCTTCAGGTACTATGGTTTCTCTTATTATTCATTGCATTCTTTTGATCATTCTTTGCAAAGAACCTGATGAGTCAAGTTTTGGTTTTCCAAAAAGCATACTAGCATTAGTTTGTGTTAGCATACTATGAATATAGAAAAACTGTAAGATTAGCCACTTGGCAACTTTATGCTTTTTGTTTTTCTTTTTTAAAAAAATTGTATTTTCTTTTTGCTACTCGGATAAATTCTCACAAACTTAATGGTTTCAGGAAATGTTACTTTTTTTTCAAAATTTACATTCCTTAGATGAGCTATTGGGTGAATCAGAATATCACTGAACTAATACAAAGTTTTGAGATTATTTTTTCCTCTTGGGAATCTGGAGGAGAATCCTTTTCTGGCCATTTCAAGATTTCAGATGCAGCTCACATGCCTCAGCACCTAGTGTTTAAATCTCTCCTCAGAGCTAACAACAGTGGATCAATAACTTCTCACATGACATCCTTCTTACCTTCTTCAAAAGTCACATTTCACCAAGTGATTCTCCTGCATCCCTGTTTTCCTTTTAACAAAATATGGACCCCAACAATTAGATTAGCTCCATCCACATAATTCAGCATGATGATATGTTAAAATCAATAGATTAGCAACCTGAATCACATCTATCTATGGCCTTAAATTATCCTTGTCATGTAACCTAACATATTCATGGATTTGGGGGATCAGTGAACAGACATTGTCATGATACATTGATCCTTTACTACAGCAACTATCATATGTAACACTTCATTCAGGCAATAACGATCAATCAATTTTAAAATTAGTAGGAGTAAGCTTTAAAAGTAATGAGATGCTTGCATATCTTCACTCAATGTACTTACTGATTATAAAATAGGAAATAGTAACTTTAAAGTAGTGTGAATATCAGAGGCAGATATTGATGCAAGTCAAATTAACAAAACTAGAAATAGGATATACTAGCATTTATTCTTTGTTATAACAAATACATACTCAAGTAACTAGTGATGAAATAACATTTTATATTTAATCAGTAAAGAAAAATACTGATTCTTATGATACATTATATTAATATTCATACAATCTGGGTAGAGAGTATACCTGCATTATATTTAAAACATTTTTATAAATAGAATTTTTAATATTTTAAAACTGAATATATTAAAGTGTACAATTAATGGAAATTTCCAAAAAATTAAATAAGTGTACATGGAAATTAAGACATCAAAGACAAAACTGTGTGAATAGTAGTAGAATTCCTGAAATTGGAAAAATTTATGATGAGACATGTTTGAAAGAAAAACTAATATTGAGAATCTTCAGTATATACATAAATTTTGAGTATTGAAAAAATAGGACTAAATGAGACCACTTAAAGAGAGTAAGAGGCAGATGAAATTGTGAATTAAATCCAAAGTACCTATAGCACTGAAAGGTTATAAACAAGAAAAAGAAACAGTTTCTTATAGAAAAATATGCACTAGGAGAAAGAATAGGCATGGAATCTTGTAAACCAAAAAGAAAAACATGCCCCAGTTGAGGGACTGATCAACAGCATCAAATACTACTAAGAAACCAAGTGAAATAAAAACAAGTATTAATAATTTGATATGGCAAAATTGCTTTCCTTGTCAACCTTGACAAAGGATATATCAAGAAAATAGTAGGGTTGAAAGATCAACTAATGCAACCCCAACAGAGAAGCTATGGAGAATTTTTTTTTTTTTTTGAATCTGGAATAGAACTTGGAACCTTCTGCTTGACAAGCAGGTACTGCACTACTGAGCTATATTCTCAGCTCAACCATGGAAATTTTTTCTTCTCTTTTTTAAAAAATTTTTTATTTAAAGAGAAACAAAAGCATTTAAAGGTTAGAAATAATACAGAATTCCAAAAAAAGATAAATAATAAGAAATCACTAGTTAATAAATTACATATTGTCCTCTTAGAAATAGTTGTTCAAGTTACAAAATTAAAGCATACAAAGCAGATAGTCAAACAGTGAGAATGTAAACAGCTACAAATGCATGAATCTCTACATGTATTTCTATACTTTCTGCATTAGAGGGAAAAACAAAACTTAGCAACACAAAACAAAACAAATTCCTATAAAAACATGAAACCAAAAAGTCATATAAAACCACAGTACAAGGTGATCTATATGATTACTGTGTTGTTTCTTATTATATTCAATAGAATGTCTATATCAAGCATAATTGAATATAGCAGTATAATTGAGTAAAGCAGTAAATAACAATATTAGGGAAAATAAAACATTGTAGACAGTATAACACTTCAAAGGCAGGTAATAAACTAGAGTGGATATTCTAGTGAATCTTGTCATCTTCAGTGCAGTTGCCTATACTCCCAAACTTGATACTATCAATCATAACAGCCTTGAATAAAATCTATCAATACAAAACAGCGATGCAACAAACCAGATTCGATTACTATCAGTCATGATAAAACAGTGTAGGTTTTACGAGATTTAGATTAAGTTAATAAGAAATTAAGGATGATTAACATACTATATCCTGTTATTTTCGGGATTGCTGTCTGTGCCCTCAAATCTAGTACATGTAGAATGACTGGAACAGAATATAATACATCTAAGCAGAGTGATGTGAGTAATGTGGGTTTTAAATCCTGGTGCACTATTAACAATATATTGTATCAAGGCCATCTCTGTTAGAGATTCTAGTTATCCTTCTTTACCTCATTTCTGCTATGCTATTTTTCTGCCTTTCTTTGTCTAGTTTTCTCTTTCATTCTACTGCCTGCTCCACTCATTGAAGCCTTTCTGCCACTGTTCCTAAAATCCTGGTATTTTTTTTCTCTCTCTAGAATGTCCTTCAGTATTCTCAGTAGGGTTGGATTGGTGGTCACAAACTTCCCCAGTTCCTCTTTGTCATGGAAGCATCTTGTTTCTCCATTAATTTCTAGTGACAGTTCTGCAGGGTATATCAATCTGGGCTGGCGGTTACTTTCTTTTAGGGCTTGGAGGACTTCACTCTAAGCCCTTCTTGATCTGATGGTCTGTGTGAAGCCAGCCATGATCCTGATGGGCTTACCTTTATAAGTAATCTGTTTCTTTTCTCTGATGGCTTTTAATATTCTGTTTTTATATTGAATTTCTGATATCTTGATTATTATATGTCTGGGTATATATCTGTTTTGGTTGTAGGTGACTGGAGTTCTGTATGCCTCACATAAACGAATGTCATTTTCTTTTCCCATGCTTGGGAAGTTTTCCTTAATTATTTCCATGAATAGCCTTTATAATTCACCTGTATGTATTCCTGCTTCTTCATTCATGTTTCTTATTCTTAAATTGTAGATTCTCTTGTCACTCATTGAAGCCTTTCTGCCACTGTTCCTAAAATCCTGGTATTTTTTTCTTGTTTTTAAGAGATCTTCCCTTTCATGATCACACATTGGAAACTTGTCTTCCAGTTTTGATAGTCTATCCTTAGTTTCTTTTAAGGAGTTTTGCCAGCTTTCAATGGAGTTTTTAATTTCCTGGTAGTCTCTTTGAATCTGTTTCATGTATTCTATATTTTCTTTATATTCTTTATCAAATGTTTCTCTCCTTTTTTTGTGTTCCTCCCTTCTTCCATCTGTGTCATCCTGAGATTTGCTTCCTGAGAGCATTACTTTTATTACTCTACTCATATCTTGCTTTACCTGATTTAATATTTCAGTTTTGAGCTCATCTACAAGGTCCTGAAGATATCTCTTAATGTCCATTGAAGCCATGTCTGATGTTGCGTGTTTGCTGCCCTCAGTCTCCCTTGTTTTTCCTTCTCCTGGTTCAGTGCTCTCAGAGTTCTGGGCTGGGGGCCTCCTCCTGCCTCTCTCTACAGTCATGGCCCTGGCTTTCTCCACACAGGTTACAGTGCAAGTCCCAGCCCCCTTCCCTGTTGGCCACGTTTCCTCTGAAGCATGCTGGCAAGGGAAATCTGCCCTCTCCTGCCTGCTCTTGTCACTGAGGTGTAAGCAGCTGCTGTGTTTGCCTGCCCCTCCCCACCGGGTCAGCCAAACTTCAAGTGCCTTCACCCAGTTAGTGCGTGCTAGGTGCAGGGAATCGATTTGGTACAGCTCATTGGGTCCTGGCCAGGGACGTGGCCCAGTCCAAGCAAATCCCACGAATCTGCTCTTGGGATGGAGGAACCAACTTAAGTCACTGTTGCTCCCAGTTCAGGCTCCTCCTCTCCAATTCCAATGTGTTGCCCATTTGATCGTGCCCTTCCCATTTGGGGGGGTTTCATTTCCAGCACTGACCATGGATTAATGAAGGTCCCTTCACCGGCTCCACTCTCTGTTGGGCTCACCAACCCTCAACTTCAGCACTGCTGTGCTTCCTGTGAGTGGTGGTGGGAACGAGTTTGGGTGGCTCTGCTGGCCGGCGTGGTTTCAGGCCTTTGCAAACTTAGTGGGTTGCCACAAACAAAAACGCTATGTCCTGTAATTTTTAGCTGTTTCAGTTGTAGTCCCAAAGTATTTCACAAGCTTTTTTATGTTTTAATTTCTTCCTGTGTCAAGAGGATCCATCTCCTTCTGTCTGGGTCTCTCCAGGGTGTTTTATTCTGGCAAATGAGTTGTTTCTCCCAGGAGGCTTTGTATTTTGTTGCTCACTGATCAGCCATCTTGTCTTCTCTCTCAACAGTGGAAATTTTTAAAGGTGGAAAATAGAAGAAATTTTATGAAGAAGAACATAGAAATGAAATTGTATTTATATTTTGGTCCAGCTTCCAAAACAGCATGTCACTGATTTCTGTTATTTCTACAACCAGATATACTTTCTGATAGTTCTGGAGTTTACACACAAGTGCACATTCAAAAGGCTGTCATGGTTATTTTTTCTCAAGGTCTCTATCCCCAGCATGGACATTGTGTCCACACATGACTACTGACCTACATGCTCATGAAAAGTCAGAAAGTTCTCTGATTTTTTTTCTTCTTTGGTAAAGACACATGTCCTATAATATCAGGTCTCAGTCTTTTAAGCTTAATTAATCTTGATTACTTCCTTAAAGACTTGTCTCTGAAAGCACTTATGTTGGAGATTAAGGATTCAATGTATAAATTTTAAGGGACATAATTAGTTCATGACACAGGAGATTGAGTAGTAAGGGAATATTTTGTGTTTAAATTGAATGTGACTTAATTTCTTTTTTATGAAAACAATGACCAAGATATGCAGAATGTTGGTAATGCAGGCCAGATGGATGTAACTAAACCAAGTTCTTTAACACTGAAGATTAGACTAGTACACAAAGGGAAGTTTTAAATGAAGGCAGAAATAATTCATCTTTTGTAAGAAGAAAAGCAAATAATTATGACAAATTTGTATATAGATAAGTACATTTAGTGGTGAAAGGACAGGGAGATTATTTCCTGATTACCTATAGTCTCTATGAAATAAAAGCCAGGCTACCATTGAGAGATAAGAAATAAATACCAATGAAGTTTGAAGAAACAGAGAAAAGTTTAAAATAACCTTGTCATAAAGTAAATTGTGAATTATTTATTGAAATGTAGCAGCATTTCTAAGGAGTGCCAAAGGCATACTTCATTGTTATGGTAACAAATGCAAAGCAGCATCCTTTACTAGCTGTTCATGTTCAGTTGTTCAGTCTGTGATAATCTGGAGTATAATTAGATCTATCCATGTTGGGATTTTATAAAGGGAGAACATAGGACAGAGATGGGGCAAATGAATTGAAGATTTTACTTCAATGTGGATATATTGGTAGACTAGTGAAATTTATGCTAAATGTAAAGGACAGAAAAGAACATGAATCAATAGTCAAAAGTAGACCAGAAGATGAATTAAGAAGCCAAATAATTGTTACAATTGGATAAATGTAAATAGAGAGAGAGCGTTTTGAATTAAAACATCAACATTTGAGACAGTGATGTAGTTATGTTTCTTTTTGCTTTATTTTTGTGTATTTGTTTTGGCTTTGCTTTGTTTCAGTGTTTGAGAATCAAATGAAGTACCTTGTGCATGTTAGCCAACCATTCTATGTATGATAGGGCCTTCTCCCTAATGCAAAAAGTCATTTTTAATAACAAGATTTAAGGAATGACCAGGGAATACGTGAATAGGATAGATGAACAAAGAAATATGGGAAAGTGAATATAAAAATAATGATGAGCTAGAGTCTTGGATTAATGAATATTGAGATCACAACAGATAGAGTGCAAAATGTCAAGTAAACTATTCAGTGTTTATGAATGACAATAAGAGAACAAGTAACTAAAATACCTGAAGCCATCACCTCAAAGAAGCTTATATACTCTCTGTATTTTTATAGAGAGAATTAATAAATCGTCTAGAAAGAGCAATAAGAAGCAGCATGGATTACTGTAATCTAAGTATTATAATTCCTCTTTTCCCATTCTCCTCATGGTCTGGGAAGTTTATGTTTGCAATCTCATTGAAACATTATTGGAATCCTGGTGAGTTAATTCCAATCTACCACCTCTAGTGCAACCCACAGTGAGAATATAGATATATTCATAGTTAAAGGCAGCCAATTGGTCCTATGTAAGATCCAGGTGAAGATTCTATGGACAAGCACCCACACCCAGGGCCTCACCCAGAATTTATTAGCTTGTGAAGAAGGGAGTGACTCAAGGGTGAGTGATGGTGAGAATGCTGGGAATCATCATGAGACTGTGAGCTAACCATTGCTAGGAGGCCAGAAAACAGCTCTGCAGTATACAGAGAGAAGGGTACGCAGAAAGATCATTCTGCATAACTCAATTAGGGTAACGTTTAAATATTTATGAGGTTGGTGCTTCAGTTTCTGATATGTAAACTTTTGTGCCCTAGGAAGTTATAGCCTTTCATTTTGAGGTGTTAACCTAGTTGATATTCCTGGAGCTATGTGGCTCGGCCATCTCTCAGGGCTCAACCACTTACTGGGAGATGCAAGACAAGGAAACAGGAAACTGTCAGCTGGCTTCAAAGTTTACACATCAATACTTCAGTTATCCCTATTTACACTGCTTAGAGCCAATTGAAGTCAGAAGGAAACAGCTTCACCAGCTCTCTCTCTCTCTCTCTCTCTCTCTCTCTCTCTCTCTCTATATATATATATATATATATATATATATATATATTATCTCTATGCTTCAATTGAATTCTTAAAAGTGAAATGTTTCAGATCTTGGAAATGTTACCAGTTTCTTAATTGGCATTCCATAGAGTACAAAAAAGACATTCTAAGTAGTAGATATCATTTTTATTCTAACCAAGCAGAATACAGAAGGTGACACTAATATCAGCCTATTTGTCTTGCAATGAGTTGGAGATCTCTCCTCCAAATTTAATTTTTGGAAATCATTTATAAATGTGTCACAGGAATAATTTTGTTTAAACCCAAATAAATGATAAATAGCATGCTTAAGTACATTTATATTTATTTCTCTTTTGTTAACTGTGTTGGCAACACCTCAAAATTTACTGCTATCTGTAAATTTCATTAGCACACAATTTATGTCCCCCTGGAGATGATTAATAAAGATGGAAAATAAAACCTGACCTCATGCCAAACCTCCTGCAGCCCCCCTAGTAGACACTTCCTCACAACTGGACATGCTTCCATTTATCACCACCTCCCTTTCCTCTGACTGCATGCCAAATGATGTGACATTGTTCATATCCAAGCCAACCTGAAACAGGTTTGAATGCTAAGCTTTCTGAGACACTGCACTAAATGCTTCAATTAACCCCCTAATGAAATACAGACTGTAACAGAGACATCATTTGGCATCATTTCTTTATAAGCCCATGCAGCCCTATTACCAAGTATTGTTCTCTGAGTGTTTATAGATTCACATTCGATATCTGGGATTTGAAGGAATAAAATAGCTACTGACATCACACATATCGCATAACTCTGACTACTCTCTTCTGTTTGAAGTTTTGTACCCTGTCTGCTTTTCTTCAATTCCTGGCATCATTCCAGTTCTAAATGATGTTACAAATATTCTTCTGAGTAGTTTAACAAATGTCAGCCCACTTTTCTTGCTCCTAAGTGAATATGAGATAGACTATTCTTATATTAATATTCTCTGAATTTGAGTATAAATGGAGCCATGGGATTAAGTGGATTTGGGTTGCTTTTTCTTTGTTTCTCCTGTTAGTATCCTTAGAAAAAATTGCATAATTGATACAATGAGTTGTGCAATTAATCTAATTTGGTTATTACATCTTAGAACATCAGAATAATTCTTACATTCCAAATTGGTTATTTGTTATAGTAAATAGTGTACTCTATATTTTACAGGTATCAAGTCATTTTGAGCTTTTACCCTGCAAATCTGATTTAAAAATCAGTTCATCATTTAAAAATAAAAGCATTTTAGCACAAATAACTGGACTATTATGCTGATATTTTGACTTTCATTTGCTTCTTTCAATGTATAAGTAGATTTTTACTTTTAAGTGTTTGTGAATATGTGGTATCCAAGACTATTGGTCTTTGAAAACTTTGAAACCCATACTAACTCTATACAAATGTTGAAACAAACTGTTCCTTCAGAATCATTTTGCAAATATATCTAATATATCTACTTTAAATAACATAATTACTGATAAATAACTTTTAAATTTCCCATAAGCAACATAGATTTAACCATTTTGTCAAAGAGAGGTTAAAGGTTTTATTACATCAGAAAATTAAATGTACTTCAAATAAACTAATTATTTAAAGATTATCAGAGAAAATAATTTCTATTTCCCAAGAATTCTAAAGATTTTTCTAGGTACCTGGCAAATGTCAAAAATCTGTCACTACAATTAAAAGACGAGTAGTGAAAATATCTACTGTGTCCCATTGTTAGGTTAAGAAATATTTTAATATTTCTATTTCATTTATTACAGAGGCTGAAATTACAGGAGTCATATCTGAAATAGGAATAGTGGTTACCTAAAAAGTACAAGAGGAAATAAAATTATTCACTGCATTAAAAATTGTACTAATAAACTGATACTCATTCAATTACTTTCCAATAAGTATAACTTTACATGAGAAAGAACACTGATACTGAACTGATATAAAAAAATTTATTTGCTTTTAGGCAACGAGTTCTTAGCTAGGCCTCATCAAAATGCAAATAATATTTCCATGGTTAAGTTTAGTTTAAGGGTCTACAAAGAGAGATAAAAAACAGAAAATAAAAATATGAAATAGAAATATTTAGGGATGAAAGTTAGTGTTACAGTAGCTGAGACTAGCAAGAAAGCTTGAAATTCAAATGTGAGGAATATAAGATATTAGGCCAAGTAGTTAGACTTTGTTTGATAGGAATTATAAAACTATTGAATAATTTAAACAAAATTACATCACCAGAATTGAGATACATAAATTAGTTTGCCACAGCTGAGGCATGATGTGGAAAGAAACAGATTTATGATAGGGAAATTAATTAGAAGAATATCATAATAGGCCAACACAAAACTAACTAATACAAATATTAAACAAATATCTAGCCAGTTTCTACTGTGTGTTTAATGCTCTTCTGTATGACAAAAATCAAGAAGAAAGCTGAGCTCTGTAATCCCAGTCCTTTGAGAGGCTTAATGACAAAGACTGGAAATTTGAGTCCAGTCTAGTCAACTTAGAGAGCTCCTGCCTCAAAATACTAAAAGGATTGAGGATGTAGCTCATTGTGAAAGAAAAAAAAAAGCAGGAAAGAAAGAAGGAAGGAAGGAAGGAAGGAAGGAAGGAAGGAAGGAAGGAAGGAAGGAAAGAGAAAAAGAGAAAAAAAGAAAAGATGGGGAAAACCAAAAGGAAACAAAATCTCTGACCTCACAAAGCAGTGGAAAACAAATAATAAACAATATTATGTAAATGGCATGATGTGTTAGGTACTTCATAATTTGGAAAAGTTCAACAACAAAAAGACTGATTGAGACATGGGTGGGAAATGCAGTCATTTTTTTAATATGACAGCCAGCACTAGCTTCACTGTTAAAGTGACATTTGAGGAAAATCGTGCATATGTAGGAGACATGGACATCCATAGGAATCATACTCTCTGCAGAAGAAGAAGTCAGAGAAGAGGCTTTCAAGGATAACTGTGCTCAGACTATTCCAGATGGAATCAGACAGGCCATACAACCAGAATGGTTCTAAATGAAGTAAAGTAGGAATGGAGCCACTGGGTTCTGAGAAGATGGGTCAGGATTTTGAAGCACTTTGTGAAAAATAGTCTACCCTCTAATAGAAGGGAAGAACTAGTACAACGTCTCAGCTGAAGTGAGACAAGATTGTTGGAGAACACTACCAAGTGGCTCTGAGCAAGATTTAAATTTTACTAATTGGCTTTCTATGTTTATTTGTGAGTCTGTCCTAGGCTTCAGGCCCTTGCCTGGCGACACGAGCTGATTCATAGTTAGTGAACCTCTATGAATCACTGATCTTGGCTGAGGTTTGTAGTAACCAATGAGGCCAATGACACCTCAAAGGACAAGATAAGGCCACAGCTGAAGACACCTTGGCTCCTCCACTAATTAAGTAAATGGAAACAGCAGTTAAAGGAAGTTTACACCTATAGTCTCCATTCTACCATGGCTGTTATCTTGGAAATAAGTTGGTTCTCCTAAATTGGCCTATTTACAACTTGGAGATTCCCCTGGTCCTCCTCATTTCCTGCCTTTTCTTAGTTTTCTCACCTTTTGTCCGTGGTCCTAATGAAATAGGCTAATCCAGAGAAGATGGAGTCTTAAGCCTCAGGGTCAGGAACTCAACTAAAGGGTTTTGATCCTCCTGGATGGAGCCCTTAAGGTTATACAATTTGTCTCTTTTTATTTAACCTCCGCCATATACTCATTTGGAAGATGGGGATCTACATCAGAACCTGATACAAGATGGTTTTATATCTTCAGGTAATAAATACATTTTAATCAAATAGCTATACTTTCAAAAATAATTGTGACTTATTGTTAACACAGACAGGTGTAGGACAGGACCCAAGTGAACGCAGACAAGTCTATCATGATAATGAAAGGTTGGCATACTGAAATGACTTGTTCTATTAGGATATTTGCAGTGGGAGGATCAAATGGTAAGGAAGTTGTGGCCTGGAATGAATGTCTGAACTAAGTGAGGATTGATAGCATGTATGAGCTGTAAATATAAGATGAGGATAAGAGAATTTAATTACAGTTCACATGTTTAGATATGGAGCAACTGAGAGCCTGGTTTGCTCTTAAAGAAAACTGGTGATTAAGGAAGAAGAACTACACTGAAGGAAGAAAGTTAGCTTTAGTCCCCACTAATTACAAGTGAGTGAATTCTATCAGCTCAAAAGTCTCAGAAAAGAAGTTGGAAACATGATATGTGTTTGTATGCACACATATGATTTATGGACGGACAGGAGCTTCATAGACTTCAAGGTTAGGATTCAAAGTTCTCCCTTTAAGAGTAACAAAGAAGAGGCTGGGGGTTTAGCTCAGTAACATAAGTGCCTACCTTGCAAGCATGTGGTCCTGAGTTTCATCCCCGGTAAACAGAAACAAAACAATATTGCAAATTAAAAGTTGGATTGAGATCCTGGAAATAGTCCATAATAGCTTGTATTTCAAAAATCACTTTTTATGGTGATACTATACAAGCCTAAAATTGTCAGAGGAATTTGGAACAAATATCACTTTTGGAAATTGGGAGTAAATGATCTGCAACATAGAACGGATACAAGAATCAGTGAAAAATACGACATCATCAAAATCAATGCTGCATTTCCAAAAGTTAGTGTTGATTGTGATGGTCAGAAATTTCTAATTATATATATGAAAGGTTGCATACTGGATGTGTGGAGCTTGTGACCATGATGTGTGGGGATTAGGAGCCCATTTCACTAGATTCTATTAGATTACAGAGCCAGGTGATCCAGAAACCAAAAGGATAAAAAGACTTAGTTGAGACACATGTCACATGATTACTTGATTTTCTTGTTTCATATAAATATGGACCTATCCTTGTGCTAACCACTATTTTGGGAACTGAATATGAACATATACTGACTCTGTAAGTAAATTAAATGTTTTAGTTATGAGAGGAAGCTTAGTATAACTGAGACGAAGAACTTGCTATCCTCACAGACTTTTACACTTAAATGCATCTCTGTGCCTTTAATTTATGGAATTTACTTAGAATTAGTCTCTCTCTCTCTCTCTCTCTCTCTCTCTCTCTCTCAGAACACTGTCTTTCTCCCTTAAATCTCAAGGAAGTAAAAAACTAAATAGTTATCCAATACTTCTTATCCATGCAATCACAAAATGTTCTCATGAATAGCTCTTATTGTCTAAGTTCTCTATCTACAGCATTTGGCTTGTGAAACATAGAATCTTGTAAAACTTCATTATCTCTCCTCATTGCTTTCCTTAGGCAGTGATTTATTACTGCTACTTTTTGTGTGATTATATATATATATATAATATATAATTCTATATGTATAGTGTTTTATCATGAGGCAAGTTAACATGTTTCCATAAATGTTATATATATACTATTTTGTCATAAGGCAATTTAAGTTATGTTTCCATTTATAAATCAATCAAAGTATTATTAAGTAATAAAGACTATATACAAAGTGATGGGAGATTAAATAATTTTGCCACAGATATAAGTTGCAGCACATTAAAATACATTTAGATATATGATTTCAAACACTATGATTTCAAGCACTTTCACAGTTCTATATTTTTTCCAGTTTGATATTTTAAGGTTTTCTCCTTCTTCTAGTACCTTCGCTCTTATGTTCTCTTGAGGATCCTCTGTATTTAACATGTTTAATTAAATCTCTTACTTAATGACAGAAATGATACTTTGGCCACATTTCACTTCTAATCACTTCTTACTCTCTCTGTTTTTCACAGCCTATTTTATTGATAGAGTTTTTTTTTATCCTTACAGACTTCACTTCTGTGTCTTCAAGTAGGACATAAACATACTACAGTCTAGTTTTCACTCTAATTTCAAATAAAACAGAATTTTATTAGTAGACTCAATGATCATTTGCAATACTTATTTATACACCTGAATCAAAAAATAACTGTTACATAAAAACTGGCAATAAATATGCACAACTCCTTATATGCATGTGTATCAGCACTACCATGTGGTGGTTGCAAGGTAATAAATTTCCCTAAATATCAAGAGACTGATAGCAGGATGAGTCAGTTTAGAATATCTTGCTTGTAGTTTTCTCTAATGTTCCCTCTTCTAGTTTGTAGCACAGGATGTCTATACCTGGACTACTTGGCTCACAACTTTGTGTACAAGGAATTCACAGAAGTCTGTGGTGATAAAGTAGTTATTTGAACATGACAAGCAGCTGAACTTTCCTCAAATCAAATCTTACCTCTCTAAGTATGATTCTTTATTGTTGATGAATTATATGACTTTAGGTGGCATTAGAAGGTACATTCTGGTTTTATCTTTTTAGTGTTCTTTTTTATTTTTTACTTGATATTTTACTGTTTACAGGTTCCTCCCAATAAAGTAAAACTGAGGCACATCTGAATGGTGAAATGTTATTATTTTCTTTTTTATGCATTTGAGAAACTAATTAAATATCTCACTTCTCTGAATTTTAAGTAATTAATGAAGTGTGCAAAAATTAGCAACTGGAGGTACTTATCATTATCCAGAATGACAGCTTAAAATAAGCAAGACATTCTTTATTTTAGAAGCTTTAACAAATATATAAAATCATAAAATAAATTATCTCCTTTGTGAATTTATTAATCATAATTTTCTTCTATTTTATTTTTCAATTTCAAATTCTGAGTTCATTTAGGACCTGCATTTTATCATGAGAAAAATCCCATGTTGGCAGATGTACAATAAGAATGTATGCCATCACTGGAATGTGGATTGGAGAGATTATGTACTGTAGGGAACAGACAAAATGTTCCTTTTTGCCATGAAATTCTCTAT
Organism: Hydrochoerus hydrochaeris; assembly: GCA_004027455.1. Lineage (NCBI taxonomy): Eukaryota > Metazoa > Chordata > Mammalia > Rodentia > Hydrochaeridae > Hydrochoerus > Hydrochoerus hydrochaeris. The sequence continues at coordinate 39,584 of PVLA01005681.1, forward strand.
GTCTGTTGTCAGCCTAAAGATTCTCTGTATAAACTGTCTAGAAAAAACTCCAAGGCAATGTCAAAAAGCAAAACGCACTATCTTAAACACACATCTTATAGCTCTTTCTAACTCTACAAAAATCCTGATTTCCCAGTATATCCAATAATGTAGTGTGACTGGTGTTAAAATTGTATATGCACAATTGCTGCATTCCAGGTCTCACCTTCTTTCTCCAGCACATGCCTGAGATCATAATACTACTTTTTCAGTGCTTCCGTTCTCCCTAATCTTGTCTAAGAAGTCTGTCTCCATGACATAACCATTGTGAGATTTCTTCAAAAAGCAATTTATATTTTGCTTGATACATTGAGCTATTAATCTCTATCCAAAGAGATCTTTTTCATGAATATCCTCCTTTAGAAAATTCACAACAGTAAACAACACTAAGGAAAACCATGAGCAATCTAAATTTCTACTGTTGAAAGCAGTCAGAGCTTGAGACTTAGCGCACGGGAACTTTAAATACTTCAGGGTAGTTCCATAGCAGAGAGCAGTGAGATCTGAAGTCTCCCTTTCTTCTAAATGACAGATGCCCAATTTTTTTTTTCATACGTAGTATGTGAAACAATGGAAAGCAAATAACAAGTTGTGATGAACAGCACTGTGACCCAAAGACAGAAGAAGTTCAACAAGCCTGAGAAACTGTTCTAATTGACTCAGGCGCCACAGCATTTATGTTATTATTCACCTCTTAAAATAAAACCTCAACTGTGGAAATGTCACTTTTTCTAAGGTTCAAGAAAGTTCAACGCAAAAAGCTAGGTTCTCTTTAGAAATAAAAGGAATTATAAATTCACTCTAATTGAAGAACCTTTTTGCCTTATTTGAAAATTACCTAACTCCTCCCTTCAAGGAACTACACTCTGTTTCCTGTCCTTCACTTGGTGCGATGTTAATTATATACCTGTCAGCCTACCTACTGTATTTAGAAAGCGAGTTGAACATTTTTCCAACAACCCGCCACTTAGTTCTCTTCCAATTTTTAAATAGTGCTGAGTGGTACTTTTTAATTAAGATTTGACAGATGAAATTTGCATTCCAAAGGCTTATTGAATTCTATGGCATCATGTTGTCTATTTTGTCCTACATACACATCACAGTCATTCTGAGGCCACTTTGTTGAATATATGTTTTCCCGTTCCTCGGTTTCAATTGCATGAATTGTGCAGACGGTAGGAAACTTGGCCGCTAAACTAATGTAAATTAGCATTTGTGGTTTGATGTTCTGTTAATGTAGTGCAATTTGGCATGGTAGGGAATTTGTATAACTGTTAAATATTTTTCTATTCATTGTTAATTTATGTTCTACACAAGCAAAGCTATTTGTTGCAGTTTATTGGACTTAAAAATCTCATAACTCTGTGACTAATGGTAATATTTTAGTACTTATTGAATGAATGAGATTACATGAATAGAACTGTAAATTTTTAGATTACACAAGAAAAACTTGGACTTTTAAAAATTATGCTGATGTGAAATTATTCTTATTTGCAAGAATGATATTTTTAATAGTAAGTGTCCCAGACATTAGGTTATATATGAGCATAAATCAGATTATTTTCTTCATAATGTAGCGGCACATAAAATAGATGTCAACAGTCAAATAATTTACTTACCAGCTGTGGTTATAGCACAAATGATGATTTCAAAGTCTATGAAATTTTTTAAAACATGTAAGTAAATGTCCAAAATAAAACATATCATAACTTTGAGATGTTTTAAATGACAAAATGAAATATATTTTGGGGGCATATATTTGTTTATTTTAAAATGAATTTATTTCTGACTATGAAAAAATGATAAATGTTATCTCTAAATAGATCGTACAAATTTAAATATGTGTATTCTAATCTTTCCTTTCATTACAGAAGTAGTACATAGACTAGTGGTCAAAAACAAATAGATGAATTAACACGTAGCAATAAAAACATTCAAATGATGGGAAAAATCTATAAAGAGGACTAAAATTGAAAGCATAAAGAGTAATGTAAATTATAAACCATATCAATAACTAAATTGAATTTAATGTTCTAAGCACAATAATTATAATAGGACATATCTGATTATATGAATAATATCAAGCCATAAGTCTAATATAGTAGACAGCTAAATTAAAATAATGAAATTAATATATCATGAAAATAGTAATCTACTGAAATTTAGGCTGGAAAATGAGTCACAAGTAAAGAAAATTCAAAATAAGGAAGACTCCAGGAAACAAAAAGATACATTACATGATAATAACTGACTAAATTCAACATAAGACATAAAAATTCTAAATTTAAATATTCAGCATAGTTTGTGATCACATATCATATGATAAGATGATGTGTATTCAGCAACCAAAAGGGAATTATATGCAAAAATCATATATGTACTGATTTAAGTACAAGAAATCAGAATCAAAAGGTCATGCCAAAATATCATTCCAAATGATCTGTGAAAAATAAGTTTGTAGAAAAAAAAAATAATAAATATATCTGTAATTGCCAGAGGCTAAGATTTAGGGACATTATTAACACAAATGTAACATACCAATTTGTATAATGATGGTTACATGGAGTGGATGAATTTGTTAAACTCCAGGAAGTGAACACCAAAAATATAAAATTATCACTTTAAAAAATTAACACATTACAATAAAATCAATTAATTTTGAATCCAGCCTCTAGGCAAATACTCACATTTAATTGGTGGGGTGCCCAACATGAGTTTGCTTTCGTTGTGAACTCTGATACCTTGATTTTCACAAGAACTCAATGGGAAACTATAATCATTTACTCTTAACAGAGTCTATATTGGAAGCATGAACTAATGCTCAGAAGACAAATATCTCAGGTTCCTGAAGCTAATTGCCCTGGAGGCATGTAGAGATTCCCAAGAAGCAAGATGAGCAACTATAACAGTAACTCTGTCACTTTCTTGATTTTATTTGGTGGCAGTGTGGCAGCTTGGTTGTGTGCTTGCTCTGTTTATAACACAAGGGGCTGACCTCAGATTTTATACACTTTCACCTCTGACATGCTAGAATATAGGAGCTGGAGATTCTATCCCTAGATCAATCTTTAATATTCCCAGAAAACTGTCCATTTTTTACTCTTCAGAGAGTAATTTTTCTTTTTATTTTTCTTTTTCTTTTCATCTTTTTGAGACAGCATCTCACTATGCAGCAGAGTCTGGCCTTGGGCTCATTTTGTAGCCCAGGCTGGTCTGTAACATGTAATGATCCTCCTGCCTCAGCCTCCTGAGTGCTGGGATTACAGGCATGCACTAAAGAGTAATTTTTCTTAGTCACAAGTTCTTCATTGTGAAAATTGGAATAAGATAGTATGATTTTTTAAAAACGTCACAGAATGCAAGTAAAACAACTCTTCTCTTGGCTATGCTCAACATAAACCATTACTACCTGCTTTTCACTGCTCACAGGATTCTTCCATAGGCATAGGGATGGCTCACCTGACAAAAAGCTGCCAGTCATCTGTATTTCTCTCTAAAACTACCTTGAAAGTCAGAAAGAGGAACCTCTCTCTCAGGAGTTTGGTTTTCTACCTTGCACACTGCCTCAGGTCAAAATCTTCTTCTAACCAACTTCTGATCCAACTCACCTCAGCAGTAGGTTTCAAGACTCAAAGATCAGGGTGATTGGGGCATAGGAAGGAGCCTTTTGATTCTTACAAGAGTAGTGAGATGATAAACCCTTAATAACTCTTTCTAGGGAGTAAAGTGGGGAGGGCGGCTTTGAGTTGTAACATGCTTATTTTTTACTTCCATATGGTAAGAAATCCCATGATAGCTGACTTCAAACGAAAAGGAATGGTTTTATATGCACTCTTGGGAAGAGATGTGCATAATGGGTTCATCACGCAAACCAACACTAGTGGCTCCAGAGCACTTCTACTGCAGATGCAGATCCAAGTGGTTTGATCAAAATTTATAAGCAATAAGTTTGATACAGAATTTGAAAACAAATCTACTGATTTCACTTCTCATCAATCAGATCTCAAATTCACAACATTCTCTGTTGATGAGGCTGCAGTTAGAATTGTTTCTGGAAGTGGAAAAATAATATTAATTCTTATGAAGGAAACTTTAACAACATATATATATATATATATATATATATATATATACATATATATATATTAAGTAATTAAACTCTTTAAACAGTAAATGCTAAAATATTGGGTGGAATTTTTTCACAAAGATTTACATACTGCTAAAACTATCACAGGTCATTTTTAACTATGAAAGAAAATGACTTCCTTTATAATGTGAATAATGTCTAATAATCACCACCCTAATTGAACAATCAAATTAAGACTTCTAAATATGGGGGAAGATGAAATCATGTGATTTCTGATGTGATGCACTGAGAAGGATGCATCAGTCTATTTGCAACTTAACCTAAGGTGAGAAAAGAATCATAAACAGTGCTCTTGATTGCATTTGGAACTTATGAATCCATCAAGAATGGCTTGGTTTAGACAACTGGTATGATTTTTCAAATTGGTAATACATGGATAGTGGTCTTGTATGAAAATATTATTGTATTTACTAGATATGTGAAAGTATACTTCTTGAGACTTCAAATGTGAAACAAAAACTTCTTATCACTGCTGAAATATGAGGACTTTAGTGTGCAAATCTATTTCTTGAAGAATTTTTCTTCTCCATAGCCACAGTATCTTCACATTTGATACATAAGTGATGTTTTAATTTTCATTACCTGCTTTGAAGTTATTAGAATTGTGTTTTGAAAGTATGGTGCTGTTTTAGTAATGAAATCAGAATATATATATATATATATATATGATTATGTTTAATAAGTAGGTATACAAATTTTTTAAATATTAAAATAATTATTTTTTAACTTCTACCTACACATTAAACTCTCTACCATATATTTTAAAATTGCATACCAGTGTTACCAAGAGTCACATATAAAACCAGGATTGAAATAATTTCGTATTGAGGCAAGTCAGCTTCATGATTATTAACTGCATAAAAATTACCCTGACGAGAATCCTCATTGATTACTTCAGTCACACTACATGGAAAGACTGAAATTATTCTTTTGTTTCTTATATGAGCTCTCACCTGTTACAGTTTACTAAAAATTGCCATGAGTTTTTTTTATTTCAGATTATTTTTGCAAAATACTAATCTGTTATTCACTTTACTATAGAGGATCAAGTTTTTTTTAAATTTCCTTAAAACAATTTTCTTCATATTTTTTTCTAATGATTCAGTGACACTGAAACACTTCAAAAATCCCAGTTGTAAACTATCTTTAGTAGATTCAAGTCTATACTTTTGAGGATGAGAAGCTACCTGACCTCTACTGTCTCTTGTGATAAATTGAGCACTTTTGTACCATATTGTTATTTTCAGCACAACTCTGTTTTCAGGGTTTCTAACTCCTGGGTTATTTTTAAAGCATCAGAAGGGTTGAAACTCAAAATCTTTGAAATGGTCCTCTGAACAGATAAGTCCTATATACCTTTAATGCTTCATACAATAATCTCCTTTATTCTCTCTGGGCTCTCTAGAAATAGAATCATCCTCATATATATATAAAGCTTCTGGGGTTAGAAGGCACAATGTGGAGTCAAGGCACAAATGCAGAGGTCATGGAGCTGCTCCCAACTGCTCTGAAAGCTCACTTTCAAAGCATCAAGATGAAGACATCATAATAGCTGTTTTGCTTCCACTGCTGAGAGCACCTAATGCAACACCAATTCCTGTGGCACTTTTATAGAACTTAGTGTTCATGTCTGTGCTTCATGGTTGAGCAACAGGATCATTAAAACCCATTAGAAATCAATGACACAATGTTCTCCATGGACCAGAATCCCTAGTTTGCATATGGATTTTAAATACATTGGAATAAGTACTTGCAAAATAGTAAAGAGCTCAACTGACTATACAAAACTATAGTGTTCACTACCATTGTTGGTCCAAATCTTCCAGGAAGCATTAAGACATAGGTCAAAGAAAAATGGCCTTCAATTTCAAATAAAAAGAGTCAAATTAACTCAGACACAAATGGTTCTGCAAAACAGAATTTTGGAGGTGCAGCTTGTTGGCACAGGCCTGGGAAAACATTGGGACCACCGATCTCAGCATCTGGGTGCTCACCCAGCCCCCCTAAGACACTGGACTAGGCTCCAGAGGTCCCACCAGCTTGAGTGAATTGTGCCCAGTGACTTTCATTCAACCATGGGAACCAGGCCCACTGTGCAAGGGGATCCAAAGCCACATGAGTCCCAATAACAGAGGGAGCAGGAAGTTATTTCCAACACATCCAGGGAAAGCTTTGGAACATTGGTGGGAACACAGAAATACAGGAAAATGACAAAATGAAAGAACAAAATGCAATCTCAAAACTCCAGCCCATCCCAAGAAAGCCTAGGAGCCATGTACATAGAAGAAAATACTAGCCATACACCTGAAATGCCTGAAATGATATCGATTGAAATAAAGAAGCAAATATGGGAAGCTATGAGGGAACTCAAATCAGAAATAATCTCCCAGGTCAAAGAAGAAATGATAAATGGAGTGAAAGAAATACTGAATGCATCCATTGAAGACACAGCTACAAAATTAGAGGAACAAAGCAAAATGATAGAATCCCTGAATGAACAGTTTAAGAAACAAACAGAATGCATGAAGCAGATTCAAAGAGATATACAGGAAATCAAAAATAATTCAAAGTAGGAAAAACTGCCTCAATGAAAGAGAAGATAGAATCTCAGACCTTGAAGATAAGACTGCAGCTAGTGAACAGGAAAGGAAAGATCTTCTAAAAATAACAAGAAATTAGGAAATAACAATTCAACACCTGCAATATGATGCAAAGAAAAACAACATAAGATTAATAGGGATAAATGAAAAAGAAGGGGAAAACACAAATGATATCAAGAGGCTATTTACAGAAGTAATAGCTGAAAAATTCCCAAACATGAGTATGGAAACTGACATGCAGATTAGTGAAGTACATAGAACTCCAAATAGCCATAACTAAAACAAAACTACACCCAGATATATAATAATCACCATCCCAGAAATCCAACATAAGAACAGAATATTAAAAGCTGTAAGAGAGAAAAGACATATCACCTATAAAGGAAAACCTATCAGAATCACAGCAGACTTCTCAACACAAACAATGAAGTCAAGAAGAGCATGGAGTGAAATGTTTCAGATACTAATGGAAAACAACTTTCAACCCAGACTGATGTACCCTGCAAAACTGTCCTTCAAAATGGATGGAGAAATAAAATACTTCCATGACAAAGAACAGCTGAAGAACTTCATGATCACCAAACCAACCCTACAAAGAATACTGAAAGACATTCTAGATACACATAGGAAAAAACCACTAAGCAAGACAGGCAATTAAACAAAATGGAAAGTTAATATACAACATCAGAAAGATAATATGTCAACAATAAACCAATACATGATAGTTATAATCATTAATGAAAATGGCCTCAATTCACCAATTAAAAGAAACAGACTGGCAGAATGGATCAAGAAACAATGTCGAACCATATGCTGTTTATAAGAAACCCATCTAACCCAAAAGAAAACTCATAGACTGAAAGTCAAAGGATGGAAAATAATACTCCATGCAACAGGAACTCAAAAAAAAATCAGGGGTAGCTATTCTGTTTGCAGACCATGTGAATTTCAAACCAAGAATGGACCAAAGAGATAAACAAAGTCACTACATACTAGTTAGGGGAAAACTGCAAGAGGAAGAGACAACAATCTTAAATATATATGGACCAAATTCCAGAGCATCCAGCTACACAACCAAGTATTAACAGAAATAAAAAATCAAATAGGCAATAACACAATTATAACAGGAGTCCTTAACATGCCATTGACACAAAGGGATAGATCAACTGGACAGAACATCAGCAAAGAAATAACAGAACTGAATCACACCTGTGAACAAATAGATTTGATAAACATATACAGTGTTCCATCCAATAACATCAGAATATACATTGTTCTCAGCAGTACATGGGACATTCTCTAAAACAGACCATATAATAACCCATAGAATATATTTAAGTAAATGCAAAAGAATTGAAATTATCCCATGCATGTTATCAGATCATAGCACCATGAAACTAGAAATTAATGATAAAAATAACTGCAAAACTCCCACAAACCCATGGAAATTGAATAATACACTCTTTAACAATCAGTGGGTCACAGAGGAAATTAAAAAAGAAATTAAACAATATCTACAAGCAAACAAAAATACAAATATAACTTACCAGAACCTGTGGGATGCAATGAAAGCGGTCCTCAGAGGAAAATTTATTGCACTGAGTTCCCACATTAGGAAAACAAGATGAACACAAATAAGCAACCTGATATTGCACCTCAAACAGCTAGAAAAAGAAAAGCAAGCCAATCCCAAAGCCAAAAAAAGAGAGGAAAGTATAAAGATCAGAGGAGAAATTAATGTAATAGAGACTAAGGAAACAATACAAAGAATCAATGAATCAATGACTTGGTTCTTTGAAAGAATAAATAAAATTGATAAGCCCCTAGCCAACCTAATTTTAAAAAGGAAAGAAAAGACTCAAATTCACACAATACAGAATTAAAAAGGTGATGTCACTACCAACCCTGTGGAAATACAAAAGTTGATCAACAATTGTTACAAAAACCTCTACTCTCATAGGTTTGATAACACAGAAGAAATGGACAGATTCCTAGAAATGTATGAACCACCAAAGCTGGATCAAGAAGATGTAAAACTGCTGAATAACCCAATTTCTATTGATGAAATTGAAAATGTAATCAAGTCTCTACCAACAAAGAAGAGCCCAGGCCCAGATGGATTCACTGAGGAATTCTACAAGAAATACAGAGAAGATTTAATGCTGACACTCCTCAAACTTGAATGACATTGAAAGGGAAGCATTTCTCCCCAAGTCATTCCTGGAAGCAAATATCACTCTAGTACCAAAACCAGAGAAAGACCCAACTGAAAAAGAAAACTACAGGCCAACCTCCCTAATGAACATAGATGCAAAAATTCTCAATAAAGTATTGGCAAACAGGATGCAGCAAATCATCAAGAAGATTATATACCATGACCAAGTGGGATTCATCCCAAGCATGCAGGGATGGTTCAAAGTATGTAAATCAATAAATGTAATCCACTATATCAAAACAGTCAAAAGTAATAATCACATGATCATTTTTATAGATGCAGAAAAGCTTTTGATAAGATCCAACACCCATTCATGATAAAATCCTTACAGAGAATTGGAATAGGTGGTCTTTATCTCAATATGATAAAGGCCATCTACGACAAACCAACAGCCAGTGTCATATCAAATGCTCAAAAACTGAAAGCCTTTACCTTAAAATGAGGCACAAGACTAGGATGTTCCTTATCACCACTCCTATTAACATAGTACTGAAAATACTAGCAAGAGCAATTAGACAAGAGAGAGAAATAAAAGAAGTAAAGATAGGAGAAGAAAAAGTTAAATTATCATTATTTGCAGGTGACATGATACTCTACATAGAAGACCCCCAAAACTCTGTTGAAAGACTCCTAGATATAATAAATAAATTCAGCAAAGTAGCTGGATACAAAGTCAATGCTCAAAAATCAATAGCATTCTTATACACTAACAAGAAAATCACTGAGAGAGAAATAAGAGAAGCCACACCCTTCATACTAGCATCCAAAAAAATGAAATACTTAGAAATTAATCTAATGAAAGGTGTAAAAGAGTTGTGCAGGGAAAATTATAATACCCTGAAAAAAGAAATTGAAGAGGACATCAGTAAATGGAAAGACATCCCTTGTTCATGGATAGGAAGAATAAATATTGTGAAAATGGCCATTCTCCCAAGATAGTTATACAGATTCAGTGCAATCCCAATGAAAATAACACTAACATACCTCATGGATCTGAGAAATCACTCCTAAAATTCATCTGGAACCAGAAGAGACCTAGTATAGCAAAGGTAATTCTAAGCAGCAAAGCCAAGGCAGGAGGCATCATAATCTCTGAGAAGTTATACTACAAAGCTACAGTAATAAAATCAACATAGTATTGGAATAAAAACACACCTGAAGATCAATGGAATAGACTAGAAGATACAACTACAAACACACTCAACCACCTTTTCTTTGATAAAGGGGCCAAGCATGTTCACTGGAAGAATGAAAGTGTGTTTAATAAATGGTGCTGAAAAAACTGGCTATCCATGTGCTGAAAACAAAAATTAGACCCATACCTGTAATAAACTACAATCTAAATGGATCAAAGATCTAAATATTAAAACAGAAACACTAAATCTGTTGGAAGACAAAGTAGATAAAAATCTTGAAGACATAGGGGTTGGTAGAGAATTCATGAACAAGAATCAAACTGCATGAGAAATACTTCCCAGAATCAATAACTAGGATCATGTCTTATTAAAGAATTTCTGCATGTCCAAAGAACTCTCCAGTAGTGTGAAAAGAAAACCCACAAACTGGGAAAAAAAATCTTAGTGAACTGTCCCTCAGACAAAAGACTTCTGTCTAGAACTTATACAGAATTTAAAAAAATCAGACCCATGAAATTCAAAGGCCCAATCCAAAAATGGGCATCTGAGATGAACACACAGTTCTCAGATAAAGAAATGCAAATGGCAAATAAATACATGAAAAATGTTCATCATCATTGGTCATTAGACAAATACAAATTAAAACCACACTGAGATTTCATCTCACTCCAGAAACAATGGCCAGGATCAAGAAAACCACAGATAACAAATGCTGGGGAGGCTGTGGGGAAAAAGGAACTCTTCTGCACTGTTGGTGGGAGTATAGACTGGTGCAACTACTGTGGAGGTCAATCTGGAGATTCCTCAAAAGCTGGTGTTGGAGGTCCCATTTGACCCAGCTATTCCACTCTTAGGCATATTCCCAGAACAACTGAAAACATCTTACCACAGTGATATATGTGCACCCATGTTTATAGCAGCACAATTTGTAATAGCCAGATCTTGGAAACAACCTAAGCACCCATCAACTGAGAAATGGATAAAAACATTGTGGCACTTTCATGCAATGGAGTACTACTCAGCTATAAAGAATGATCACATTGAGGTATTTATAAATAAATGGATGCAACTTGAATCCATTCTCATAAGTGAAATAAATCAAACTCACATTGTAAATACTGTATAGTCTCCTTAGTGTAAGAAATGGTAAGAGTACAGATTTTATGGTAATCATGGTTCACCATTCTATTGCTTTGAAGTCTTATGTTTTCATTCATTGTTTGGAATGGTTTTATTCTGTTTTGTTTGGTCTTAATATATGTGATGGTATGAAAAGTTACTTTGAGAAAATACAATATGGCAGCCATTATTGATTTAATAATTTGCTGGGAAGTCCTACCATGCTTTTCTTTTTCTATTACCATTGGTTCTATCATGTTGTTTCTTATGGATTTTAATATGTATGATAGTATAAACACATTTTTTATGGGAAATGAGATAATACAGGAGCCATTGTTCATCTTAGGTTATTTAGTTCAGAATGCCTTGTAATACTTTCATTTTTTGAATGGTTTTATTCTATTTTGTTATGTTTGACATTATTGTATGTAAAACTAGGCTCAACTATTTCAAAGAAAGAGACATTATGATAGCTACTGTTAATATCCAATTGTCTTGTTGTGAAGTGCTGTGTTGCTTACGTTGTTCTGTTCTGATCAGCTTAGATTTGTCCTCTTTTGTTTTATTCTATTTAAAATAAGAAAAGAAAAAAATAGAATTTTGAAAAAACAATTTGTAGTACCTAACAGATAGGTCATGAAAATTACACAAGACAAAAAGAGGTTGGTATACTTAGTGCAATGCATAACAATATGTGTAAACATAATAAAAGTGTTTTGTACTTAACATAAACACTTAACACACTTGGTAACTCAAAGGAGAAGTGGCAAAGGAGTAGGGACAGGCGCCCAAATGCATGCTGAGCAGGACAGACCCTTAAAACAGGTTTGTAGTGGCTCTGGTTTCTCATTGTCATCAAGAAAGTTTTCAAGAAAAGTACACAAGGGGAGGAGGAGTTTGAAAGAAGAATCAAATCATCAAAAGGATTTTCATTCATTTACACTTAATGCCCACTTGACCCTATAGTACATATTTTTTGTTGGTGTCTCTTTGTAGTGCATAATAATACATGCATCACAGGATACTGGTACATGCACATGACACATGCTAATTACTTTTTATCTCTTTGTTTACTCCTCCCTCCCTCTGTCTCTTGGATACCTTTGTATATATTCATATACATAAAATATATATGTATATAAGAATAAATATATATGTATGTGTAAATATATACATACATACACACACACATATATATACATATTTTATCAATGTTGGTCAAATAAATAAAAAAAATTAAAAACACTGAAATTTTATCTCACTCTAGAAAGAATAAAGAGTCCTCAAAAAACTGAAACCAGAAGTTCCATTCAACTCAGCCCCTCTCCTTCAGGTATCTTTCTGAGAGTGTTAAAAGTTAGCAGATTACAGTGATACATGCAAACTTTCAATAGATCTATAAAGTTTATTTTCTCATCTTTTTCTTAATTCTAAAAGATAGGTATTGTTTTATATCTTTAAGGAAGAGAGAGCTCTCTGGAAAAATAACTTTCTCAATTTCTACCTCATTATGTGGCAGAACAGAAGCACATCTCTGGCTGACTCTGCATCCCTGCTCTATTATCTGTAGGTGAGGTAATGATGATCCAGATAATGGAGGTTCTCTGTACATCTTTAAAAAAAATGTTCAATGGTTTAAGAAATATCACTCAACTCAAGAGATAAAGTGTTGATTTAAACAAACTATAGTTTTGAAATAATCATAGCTAGAATTGTGAATTCTTACTCTCATGGACACTGTTCTGTATACTTTAAATAGTTTCTCCATTAATTGTCACAATCAACCATTTTTTGTGACTGGAATACATGGAGGAAAATGGACAAGTCACCCTGATTCTCCTTGTACCAAATATTACTATCCAAAGTGTAGAGAATGAGATCAGTAGCTATTATTTAGCTAATAACTCCTTTGGAAAGGCCTTAGAGCAAACAGCTACACAGCCACCAAATCACAAATTTTGAGGAAAGCCTACAATCAATTACTGAGCAAAATTGGCACACTGATACTTTCATCCCTAACTGGGACATTGTGGTGAACAATTGTCCCTCTAAATCTTTCACCTAGCAAGCAAAGACTTTATCTAAATGTGGTTTCATGTTCCGGCAATTCTTTCCCTTATCTACTTTTCTCTATTAAACATCTTACAGCCAAAATTTTGACTCAGTGTCTACTTGTAGGGAGCTCAACATGGAAAAATTGACAACACTCAAAATACTTTTGGAATTTATATTTGGAACTAGAAGAAAATATTTTGCAACTTTATCGCACCTCTTCAGGAAAACATAATTTTATTATTCAGTTTCAATAGTAAAACAGTTTGATATATGAGTTTAGAATAAAGATTTGTCATTTTAATGATGTCGAAGTATTATTCATTGAAGATGCATTAATTAAGCAGCTCTCATATATCAAAGATTATGCTATATACTAGGGGAGCAGAAGTACATCAGGGTTACAATTTATTTAAACAAACAAGGAAAAAAGGTTTGTGAGGAAGGCTTGTCATGTTGAGCATCTCACCATTAAATGGGAATATCTGCCTATAGGGTGGGTTCCAAAATTAATCTATTATGATCCTAATGTATTAGTTTTTTAAAGTGAAAAATGTATATTTTTGATGCTCAGGTGGTGTTAGGTGCTCATAGCAGTGGAAGCAAAACAGCTGTTACGGTGCCGGAATCTTGGGCAGTGACACTGAGCTTTCAGAGCAGTCGGGAGCAGCTCCACGAGCTGTTTTGTGCCTTGACTCCACATTTTGCCTATCAAAATAAGGTGTGAATTTTTTAAGGAGCAGCGGTTGTGAAAAACATAACAGAAAATTAAGAGTTTAGTTTAGCCCCCGAATAGATTTCTACTTTTGATCTTTTAGAATATTATAAACAATGGCACCATCATTAAATAAGTGCATTTTAAAAAATTATTGACTACTTTTAAAGAAAAATGACTTCAAATTTACATCTCCTTAGCACAGGCACCAGATATGTCTCATATTTAGTTTGTTAGCTATCTCACTGCTGCATTTCAGGTGCTAAATCATTGTAGCATACTCTAGTTAGTCTTCTCAGCTAGTGATATTGAGGGCATATCTTTGCTGTAAAGAGACATAGGTACTAGAAAACTATATTGAAGGGATAGGTTGTAGATTAACTTGGAGTAGTTAACAATATCAGGGAAGAAGAATTCATCACCTAATTTTGCCCGTTATTTAAAGGTCCACTTAAAAACAAGGTATTTAAGTTCTGTGAACAGCAACTCCCCTTGCTTTCTCATGTTTTCTTCATGTATGTTTGTCACGATATTTTTCTCCCCTTTCTACTCCTTCATTAAATGTCTTTCCCAGTAAACAAAGCCTGTTTTTGTAATTACAATTTTTCAAATCTCGGAGCAGATAAAAATCTCCACTTTGATTTTTCCATATCTTTCTCTTCTAGCCCTCTCTTCCCAAACTTATAATTGCATCATCTGTTCTTGGAAGGCTGTACTGACAGTAGTTTTATGACCCAGGATTTTTCAATTTCTTATCCAAAGCCAACATCATCTCAAATTCTTAAATTTATAGGCATAGCAGATGACATGTGGGATTAAACTCTTGATAGATGTCCAACAGTGACCTGCCTTTGCCAGTACCCAAGGCTTTCTGTGGAGAGAAAATGTGGGGGAAATCTCTAGAGTTGTGTAGTAGGGTACTGTATCTTGCTGACTTTTAACACACTCATGTTTGGCACTCCCTAAGCCTCAAATCTCACTACTGTCCACTCAGAAGGAGATTACTTCACATTTTCAATATTTTCAAATGTTAGGAATGAGAAATCATGATACCTTCATCAAAAAATAAAAAGTGACCGATAAAATATAAAAGATAAAACATAATAACAAAACTCTTTGCACTGCCAAATTTGGCTAAATGGCCATCTGCTCTCCTCAATGCCTTCTGATTTGTTGTTGAACATATTTTATTGTTTGAAGACTTTCATTTTTCCACCTGTGCATTTCTCTAGCGTCCTCCCTAGTCTTACCTCCTGCAAAAGATTAATTGCAGTGTTTTTCTTCAATTTGCTTCTCCTGGTTTTATCTTGGAGATGCCATAGCTTCCTTTTTTCCATGGCAAACAGTGATCATGTTGTTCATTCTTATCATCTGTGAAGTGTAGAATCTCTAAACATATTCATTATTCTATCCTGGAATTTATCCAGCTTTTCTGATTAATTCAGTGGAATTTCACCCTCAGAAGAGTGTTGGGAATGATAAAATGATACCAATAAGCAGTAGTATAAACAAATGTATTTACTAAAATTTTGAAGAACATTTCATAACATTCCATTAAACCAAGTTTAATATTTTAAGCATTTTTAAAGCATTGTCTCAAATCAGATATTTAATTTCAAAATTTTTGAATCCGCTTGCTCATTCAGGATTACATAAAAAGGTTTATTATACTGGATCTCAGAGACACATTAAGTGTCCAAATTTTTAAAGTCACTTTAGCTTTGTAGTAATATGAGATGCTTTAATAAAACCTCCAGCCTCAATTTATTTCTTCCTGAGTGTAAAAGTGTATTAATTTATACTTAGATTTTTAGAATTTCTTTTAATCTAGAAATTATTTTTTTGCTATACTTTCAGTGTAATTAACACACATTAGTGTGTCCTATTATTACTGTCTTGAGATGATTAAAACTACAGAACTAAGTTTAAATGAAAATTAAAAAACATATATATATATATATATATATATATATATATATATATTTCATTTTGATTGGTGAATTAAGACCATTTACACTAATGATTATAACTGACAGGTATTGGTTTGTTGTCATGGTTTATGTCAGTGGCCCCCAAGTTTCATGCAATTCTGTGTTTATGATTGGTTCATTGTCTAGCACTTGAATTGGTGGCTTGAGTACTACACCCACCTAGGGGTGGAGCCAGGATATGATGTAATGGTGACAAGAAGATGTCTCCCTCTCTCTTGCAGATTTTCCTCTTGCTGTTTGCAGTGGCCATGTACTGTGGCCCTACCATCCCACCCTGCCTTGGAGCCACATGATTAAGGACTGAAACCTCCAAGAACTGTAAGAAATAAACCTTTCCTTCCCAAACTTTGGGTGTTAAATATTTTGTCTTAGTGACGAGTAAAAGTTAACTAAGACAAGTTGTCCTTGTCAACTTATTTTCCTATCAATGGTTCCCTGTCCTTCCCTTCCATTTACTTACTTTCCATTCCTGGTGGCTTATTTCTGCTGGTACTCTTGAAATTGTAATTTTTTATAACCTCTTTTTAGAATATCTTTCAATACCCGTTGTAGAGCTGGTTTGGTTGTCATGAATTTCTTCAGTTGTTCTTTATAGTTGAGTGTTTTATTTCTGAATTAATTCTGAAAGATAATTTTGCAGCATACATCAATTTGGATTGGAAGTTATTTTGGTTCAGGACTTGCAATACTTTGCTCCAAACTCTCCTTGACTCAGGTATGTGTACTGAGAAATATCTTGTGATCCTGATGGGCTTTCATTATAGGTGAGTTGTTTCTTTATTCTAACAGAAATTCTGTTCTTGTGTTTAATGTCTTGATTATTATATGCTTTGGTATAGATTTATTTTGGTCATGACTAATTAAAGTCCTATATGTCTCACTTATCTGTACATCAAATTAATTTTCCATGCTTGGAAAGTTTTCAGCTATTAGTTCTGTGAACATGTTTTTCATGTGGTTTGCATTCCTTCTTTTTCATCAGCTCCAATCAATTTTATGTTGTCCTTCTTTGCATCATCTTGCAGTTGTTGGATATGGTTTTCATGGTCCCTTGCTATTTTTAATAGATTTTTCTTTTCACAATCACTAACCACAATCCTGTCTTCTGGGTTTGATATTCTACCTTTACTTCTTTTCATATGTTTTTGGAAACTTTCAATGGAATTGTTAATTTCCTGTATATTTGTTCGAATCTGTTTCATGAATTCCATTTCTCTCCTATGTTGAGAGTTTATAATTTCCTTCATTTTTCTGTGCTTCTGTATTTTTTTTTTAGCTAAATCTCCTTTAGATTTGCTGAGCAAGTCCTTCATTATGGTTGTTGCCTCTTCTTTAATCTGTAAAATTGTTTCTGTTCTGCTTTTCTCTATAGCCTCTTGTATACACTATTCTGCTGTGATTTCAGAAGATTCATGTTGATGACTTCTATTTTCCACCATTTCATTGTACCCTGAATTTGTCATGGCTGGGCTGGAAGTTTGGGATTGCATTTTGCTTTTCTGTCTGGTCATTTTCTACATTTTATTTTGTTTTCTCTGTTGTTGTTTTCATTTCTTAGGTAGTTTTATTACTGAGAAACACTTTAGGTGTTTGTGTCTGTCCCAAGGGCCTATCTTCCAACTTTATTAGGGATGAAGTACTGTTATCTATTTGGTTCAATACTCAGTCCTTTGGTATTGGACTATGGGAATTAGTATGGCCCCATATTATCAAGATATTGTCATATAAGGGTGAACAACTGATGACAATACATGCATGGTATCCTGGTTAACATAGTACAATTAACAATAACAGTATCATCATGCACAGCCTGGAAACTGACAATGTGTGGTAATTAATTTAGTGTCTATAGACCCAGGAAAAAGATCTGTAGTTACATTATAACATATAACATAAGTCAGAAACTTGTGTTCAGTGAGTTTCTCCTTGGTGGAGTAATTTTATCTTGTAGGGAAGGGTAACTTAGGGGGGATAGGAGATGAAACAGAGCTATAACTGAAGAGACAGAGCTATGACTGGTGGACAAAGGATGACAGTTTGGACTAGGAGGCTGGAGAAGAGGACAGGAGATAAAGAACAAAGGAGAAAGCAAAAGACTACTGAGGTAAACCCAGAAGAAAAGGCACAATTTTCATTCACATGAAAATATCACAAAGTCGAGAAAGACTGTTGAGAAAAGAGAGAGATAGGATAGGACAGAAAAACAAACCAAACAATGAAAGTCAAAACCTAAAAAACCACCCCTCTAAAAAAATAAATCTTCTGCTGATGCCCCCAGTTCTGTGTCAGTTCCCTTTTTAGAGTCACAATCTATACTGAATAACCCCAGCAAGCCGTCAATAGTATTGCTACAACCCACAAGGCTGATCTGGGCCACACCACTGACTCCTCTCACATAATGGTCATAGGGTGGGGATAGGGCCCTTGTCCTGCCATGAGCCAAGGCCACATTTCTGTTTGCACCTCTGGGTGCAGAGCAGGAGGAGGTATCTTTGTCTGGCAGCTGACCAAGGCCTGATTTCACTGCTGGTTACAGAACCACTGTCTGTCTCCAGTCCACTGCAGCTGAATGTAAGGCTGACTTTTGGTCCCCAGCAGAATTTAGTCTGATCGTCCCAGATTGCCTGGTCTACTGTCAAACAAATTTGTCTTGGGAATTGGTTCTCATTCATTTAGACCAGGCATATAGTCATAGATTTTAGATTATATTTCTTAGACTCAAAGTTTTTTCTTCTGTAGTTTAATCTTGAAGAGATGGAGTCTTCCTGCTTTGGGAGGGAAAAAGGCTTTTGCTTTTTGTTTTTTCAAACTATTGCTTACATTCTGCTTTATTTTATCTCAATGCCTGAAAAATCCATTTATATTTTTAACCCTTGAAATTCAACAATCATATCTTCCATCTGTAGATATTTGGTTCTTGGATATATATCTAGCCTGACAAATTTTGATCTTCAGATTTAGGTCTTTATTTTCACAAGCATTTCTATTGGTATATTTTTTTATTCTGTTTACTTTTATATTTCATGTTGGCTATCTCATACTTAGATGATAACTCCATCACTTTCATAATGTTTCATTTTTATTAATATCTGAGGGAATGCTTAAATAATATTTTCATTATTTAGTGTCTAGGATACTAAAACTAGGACACTTTCATTATTGATTTGAATTTATGTAGTCTAGATTCTATTTTATATTTTTAAATTGTATTAAGGCATCATTTCTTCAAATTCTATTTTTTATTTTGATAGTAATTTCATGAAATATGCTTTTTAATACTCTCAATTTCATTTTTTTCATTTTATTTTTAATTTAAAAAACATAAATTTCTTATTATAACCATCTCTACATTTACAGCTCAATGATGTAAATATATTCACATTGCTATGCATCCAGTCTGTAAACTTTTTCATCTTGTGAGACTGACTCTGTATCCAATTAAGTTGGTATTGGGTTGCTGTGATGAAATATGAAGACAAACAACTTAAGGGAGAGATTTACTTTGCCTGATTATTGGAGAGCTTTCAATCCAGTTTCTTGGCTATGCCATCTCGGGCCTCTACATGTACAGTATGTCACAGTAGAAGTGAATGATGGTAGAAGATGGT
Source organism: Hydrochoerus hydrochaeris (assembly GCA_004027455.1). Taxonomy (NCBI): domain Eukaryota; kingdom Metazoa; phylum Chordata; class Mammalia; order Rodentia; family Hydrochaeridae; genus Hydrochoerus; species Hydrochoerus hydrochaeris. The sequence continues at coordinate 59,206 of PVLA01005681.1, forward strand.
CACTTCATGGTAGCCAAGAAGTGAACTATGAAAGAAAATGAAAGGACCAGTATCTACATGTCATCTTCAAGGGGATGCCCCCAACAACTTAGCTTACTGTCAAAAGGTTCTACCCACTAAAGCTTTCCCCATCTTCCAACAGTGCCAAAGGCTGGTGACTAAGCTTGCAGCACATAACCTATGGACAGTGCTGAAGTTCAAAACTATACCCATTAACCACAGTTCCAAACATCTTCCTTCCCCTAACCCCTAGCAAGCAGTATTCTATGCTCTGCTTCTATGAAGCTGACTAATGTGGATATTGCACTTATTGTAGTCATAATGTAATTGGTATTTGATAACTGGCTTATTGTACTTTCTGTAGTATTTTCGAGGTTCACCCATGTTACAGGATGTGCCCAAATTCCCTTCCTTTTTCAGTTGATATATTACTCTATTTTCTGTTGTCAATGACAACACCAAACATGGGTGAGTGATACAAAAAGTATTTTGATTCAAAGTTTTTATCCAAGTGTGAGGAGTTCCACATGGTGATGGTCTTTTTGCTGACAAAGTCCTAAGATTGTGCCAAGCATCGTGTGTTAAAAAACAGGGAGTGCATACATACATTTATCTTCTGAAAATTCCTATTAACCACCAGGAGTCAGTCATGGAAATCTTAGTCAGTTCCCAAAGGATTCACCTCTAACATCATAATTTCTGTCACAAATGCCCATGCTATCACTACTTCAAAGAAGATTAAATTTCAACACATGAAAACTTGAGGTACATATACAAGCTATATTAAAACCATAACAGGTTGAAAAATACTCCATGTGTATGCATACTACACTTTGTTTATTCATTCATGTATCAGTGGACATTTGATTACTTGATTTCTACGAATAGTGTTGCTATTAACATAGATATGCCATTTTATCAATTTTTTGAAAGAGAAATTTGCTTTCTCTATCATTTATGTTCAGTGAAAATATTTAAAAATTGCTCTCACATGCTATGTAATTTTAAATATAATAACATTTTAAAAAGTTAACCCCATCTTTCCCGACTTTGAATAAAAAGATTTTCACAATATAACATGCAACCAGATTCTTATCAGGTTCTTTACCTATCACATTAACAGCATCTGACATCTTCTAAAAGATAAGCTATAATGGTTGCCGGTATATGTTACTAGTTCCACTTCAGTCACTCAATAACCAGAGGTTCTGACTAGGCCATTATAGCAGGAAATCTTAGTAGAAAATCATTCATCACTAGTATTTCCATTTATATTTTGAAAGTACTGGAGTAAGAGCTTGTGTTCAATATCCATTTTTCAAATTTTGCTTCCTTAGAGATATGACTTAATTCTTCCTAGTCTTTCCTAGAATTGCCTTGCCCATATTTAAGAAATTAACCCAAACCAATTTGTGCTAATATTCTCCAGTTTCATAAAAATTCCTTGCATTAAGGATAAATTGTATTCATAGTTTAATTGTTTTAATTGGCATTTACCCACCTGAACAACACAATTTAGATCAGTAAAGATCTAAAGATTTAGATCATAATATAAAGAAAAGTACATGAATATGGTGTTGTATGTTCCAGGTGATAAAGAAATTCCCTTTTATGAGATTTTATGATTGGTAAATTGAAACATTCTAATAATTATTCCTGTGTCTTAAGAGCTGAAAATTCATAAAAATGGATGAGATAAGCTCTACAACCTTAAAATGTAAATATTTTTAAATTCCTATTTTTCTTTAAATCAAATTAAAATGGTTCTGAAAAACAATTTGCCAAATTGAGAAAAGGCCCATAGCCACATGGTGTCACTATTGAACGCAGGTCCTCCATCATCTGATCTGCTATGTACACAAGCTGCAGCTGGGTCTTTATGGTCTGGTTCCTTGACATGCTGGTGTTGTCCTTTATGGGAGTCTATTCAGTGCATACTTTGTTCTCAGGTGTTTTGTCTTGTAGTTGTTTCCACTGCATTCTCTGGGCCCTACCCATTAGGGACCACCACCACATAAATGCATGGCATTCTTTTCATGGGTAGTAGGTCAAAATAATTTGTGTGTGTGTGTGTGTGTGTGTGTGTGTGCGTGTGTGTTTTACCTTTAAGTGCTTACATGATTTTGCATCTCTCTTGGCTCCAGGAATTCAACCAAGATAGAGTTAACTGCTTTCCCTATCATTCTCTAGAAAATTAAGAAGAGAGATTCCAGTCATACACAATCAATAGACTATGCCACATCTTCCTGCAAAGGAGACTTAGAATGCTTTTCAAGCTAATCAATCTCTTTCCTGGAACCTTTAAACTCAAATGTGTGATATTACACTTTGATAAAGAGGGCTTTATTGCATCTACCATTCTCTACAAAGTAAGAGACCTCTTTCCTTTTCTGGTATTGTGTGTGTGTGTGTGTGTATGTGTACTGGGAATTGAATCCAGGACCTTGTGATTGCCAGGCAGGCACTACACTGCAGCGCTATATCCCCAGCCCCCCAAAATGTTTATTTCAATAACAATTACTGAAATTGTTTATTCCTTTGTAGTTTAAAAATTGCATATTAAAAATCATTAAAATTTACAACAATCCTGTGAGGTGTTTAGGACTATCATGTTCCCATTTTACAAATAAAGAAAAACTAATTCTGAGAAATGAATGACTGCAGTCAGATTTCTACAAATAAGTGTAAGCCCAAGGTTGAGTTGTTTTCAAATCTACTGAATATGTAACTGGACAGACCAGGTTTGATATAGCATTTCTTTCAAAAGAGATACCTTAGGCCAAAGATAGCTTTAGGGGGTTACATAGTAACTGTATAAAAATAGGTAGGTGAGGAATCCACTTATATTTAAAACCAGACATGAATAAACTAACAATAAAGCAAAAAGAAATATTTAGTAACATGAAAAAAATTATTCTACCAATCTAAAAATGATGGAATAACTAGGAAACCATCTCTTCATATTTATAAAAACAGACAAATTTCATTACTATGAAGTATGTCCAAGTTTTTTCAGAACTTCATTTATAGTTCTGGACCAGTACTTTTTCCTTATTACTGTATTTTAGGACAAAGCTATTAGGAGATGATGCCATTTCTAACCTACCTTCGGACAGTATGGTATTCTACAGAATATAAACTTCTTTTTTTTGTCTTTTTTCTTTTCTTTTTTATCAAGATATAGAGCTTTAAGTTTTTAGACTTTTTACAATAAAACATACACTACCATTAGTCCTCTTCAAAATACAACTCCTGTTTTGAATACATTTATTCCATCATTTTGCCAATTTCTGAAGCCCTTGTGGAAGTTCTCTTTCATCAGTGTCTTTTCCTGTTTGCCTACGTGTCCTAAAATGATTCAAAATGTTTGTGAGACGGCAAGATATACAGCTCAGTGGCATAGCACCTGCCTGGCTAGCTCAAGGTCACAAGTTTGATTCCTAGTACTAAAATAAATGTTTATGGGAATTTTTGTCAGATAAATCATTATTCATCGTATCTGTCACTATGCAGCACTTGTTCTTCCTAAATGTTGAAATAACCATGAAAGGTAAACGTTTTGAGCCAATTTAGGACATCAAGGCAGCCAATAGTGCAGAACTAAAAAATGTCACCAAAAAGGATTTCAAGAACTGGTTCAGAAATTAGGAAGAACAATGGGATAAGTATATTTGAGGAGAGGGAGGATTTTAAGAGAGATCAATAGCAAGGTGTCTTTTACTGTAATGCATTTCTTCTTTTAGAAAAAGTAATCATTCACTGCACTTTTTGATCACACTTCTAGGTCAATAGTAGCTTGCTTGCCTATGTATCCTTAAATTCAATCTGTAACAGTGAAAATGAACAAATAAAGTTATATTAAATGATACTTATCTTGAAATTTTAGCTTAAGACTACATCTGGGAATAGAACTGAACTACATGTTCAAAGGACAGGTATATAATTTACCAAAACATGTTTATACTAAGTTCTCCAATCATTCACTCTCATCACAAACAAATTGGGCACAAAAAAGGGCAACATGTTAAAAGAAAAATATTTTATGATTCACTGAACAGGAATTGCCTTATTTCATTACAAAGAAATAGAAATTCTTCTCCCACTTCAAGTAAAATGGTGGGTAGAAAGACTACTTAATCATTTCTAAAATCAATGAGGATTAAGTAATTTGAAGGTCTTAGCCACAGAAATACAAGTAAATCATGAATAAAACATCTTTAAAAGGACATGGTTTTGCTTTTAGAAATAAGACATAATTCTAAGAGTGGGCAAATGAAACAGACAAGAGAATTGGCTGAGCAGAATTGCATTGTGCTTACTAGGTAGTAATGTGTAAGTCTGAATTTTCACAAAATTCTAGGTCCTAGAAAATAAGTTTTGGGACCTTAGAAATCCAAAGAATCAAAACTTGGCGCTTAGGGACAGGGATTTAGTTCAGTGGTACAAGTGCCTGCCTGGCAAGTGCAAGGTCATGAGTTTGATCCCCGATACCCCAGAAAACAAAGCAAAAATTAAAACAAACAAGAACAAAAGCTGGCACTTCTCCAGGAATCAGCATGCTCAAGTGTTAATTTGCTTGTTGTGCCTTCCTGGAAGACACAAACAAAATGTTGAGTAGAAAGAGTCCTACAGTAGAGAAATTCAGTGGCTCTATTATAACAGCCCTAGCTACTTGAAAGGATTAACTCTTCTAATTCTGTCTCCCTTGGCCCAGGACATGAAACACACAGTAGCAAAAGAGTAATAATTGAAAACAAAAATAATGTATCAAAGAGCAAAAATAGAGAACTAATGGATTGCATAGGTTGGACTTGAGATTCTAAAATAGAAGTGAGACATTTACTGAACTGGACTTTTAGAATATTTGAAATGACACAACTTTGCTAGCTTAAAAATACCTGAAATTTATGGATCTTCTTGAGATGGACCTAGTGACTGGAAAAGGAAGATGGAAAACAATATGCTGAATGCGAATAGTGACAGAAGTTTAAAGATACACTACATTTATACTGAAATAGGGTCTAATCATTCAACAGTTACATAAATTTGCATTTTTCTTTAATATCATCAGTCTTACTAAATTCTCATAAAAATAGGAGTTATGTTTAGCACCATCATTAAAATATGTGGAGTTGTTGAAAATTGTTTAATGCTTTCAATTCACAATTCAATATGAATATTGTTTCAAGAAAACTATCAGAAAAATAAGTGATCTAAAGTGAAGTTCATGTGTGGGCTTTCACTCATAGACCTTAAATCTGTTGAACAAGTTTACATTTCAGCTCACATATTGTTATATGTCAAAATCACACAAGTTCTTCAATTTAAAACAACTGCGATTTATGAATATTTATACTTCTGTATATCAGGAAAGGGTGAGCTGGATAGTTATGTTTGCATTCCTTGTCTCTTGTATTTGTAGTTAGAAGGCAATTATAGCCAGAATATCCTGAACTTTCTAAGGGAGGTAGAATTTTAGAGGAGACAAAACCCAAATTTTAAGGATTTCCAAAGTCTATATTGTGTCATCATTGCTAATATTCGAATGAACAAAGCAAGTCATATACACAAACTAAGACTTAATACTGTATAAGGTTAGCCATGTCTATTTGGGGTTACCAATACCATAGTACCACAGTAACACCATGGTAGAGCCAACTTTCAACTGAGATTTGTCTAACTTCACAACTATCATTTCAGCACTACACAATGGTTTCATCATCATTATGTGATGCTTTCTTATTACATCTTCAAAATCTAGTGATGAAAGGGAAAAGTAGAAAAATGAAAAAGAAACATATTTCCTTATAATACTATTTCTTTTTTAACTCTTTTGATTTTGCTTTTAGGACTTGTGGTTTCCATGATTCCAATACCACTTTTTCCTTAATATTTTACTGATTATGCTTTCTTCTCTATGAATTTCTTGTCCCTTTAATATTTTCCAAATTTCTGCTGATGAATGAGTGAGAATTCCCACAACCCAAGCCTCCTCTGCTTCACATTTCTTAAATAATATCAGCTTCTTCATGCACATGTATTTGTATACTTATATGTACATGAACACACACTACAGTGTTTGATACTTCTCAAATAATATCACATTTCTTAAATAATATCAGCCTCTTCATGCACATGTATTTGTGTATTTATATGTACATGAACACACACTACAATGTTTAATATTAGAGGAATATTTTACTAGAAAATTTCCATACTTCCTATACATGGAATAGCATCCCACATAAAATGCCCTGCCTTAGTTATAATTGTATTAGCTTTGCCACATGGTTTATACTAGCAAATTCTGATAGACAGTAAAACACTGGCTACAAAAAGAAGGCTGTGATAGCCTGTTACAAATACAATTGGATTTCTTTAGCTGAAAAAAGAATCGAAGGGAAAAATTGGGATAAAGATTTTGCAAATAAACAAGGAAAGAAGGGCTGAAGGGAAGAGAGGGGTTTGGGGAAAAAAGAAGAATCAAGGAATACCATGCACAGGTTCAAACTTAATCTAATGAATGTAATCATTATGTATATCTAAAACGTGCCAATAAAATTAATTTAAAAAATGAAGTCAAAATTTTCACCAGTTACTTTGAGGAAAATATGTATATATGCCAGGGAAAAAATATACATGCCAGAAAACAACTGTCATAAGAATCCAATTAAGTCTGTATGTCAGTGTTGAGTCATAGATACAGGAAAGTCATTAAAATATTCCCTATCTGTCACACGAACTTTAGAAAATTAAGAATCTTTAAGTCATTTAACTGTCAATTTATCAAAATATTGAAAGTATTTGAATTTCTATCTTTACTACTGGGTTCTAAAATGGCATTACGATCTATGGAGAAGAATTTATATTCATTAATTTAGATTTACTCCAAGAAAAAAATTTTATTTTAAAACATTATAAAAATGTTTGCTAAATAACTAGCTTTTAAAAGTGCAGACTATCTTAAATTCCTCATGAAGACTAGATTTATATTTCTCTTTTCCTCTGATTCTTAATTTTTTTTGGTTTCTCATTTAAGTGAAGTTTTGAGGATTAAAAAATTGTTTTATCTTCAAGTTGTATCTTATTCTACCATTATCATAAAGGTATTTTACCGTGATAGTTTACAATGCCACAAAGGTGTTATTGAGACCCTGGGACATTTCTACTAATGATTTAAACACTTGTGATATGTAAATGTCTGTAATTTTATGAATATGTATGCATCAGTTCAATACAGAAATATCTTCTTTTGCCTTAACCCCCTGGTTTTATCTGCATCTCTTCTCATAATTTATTGCAGTTGCAGGAGCTTTTGATAATTTCTTTCCTCTATTTGACTAAAACTCCAGTTTTCCTTAAAAGAGAATGTGTACTCCTTTAGCATGCAATGATTCTCTTTTTTATATTTCATAATAAATGCTCAAAATTACACATGAGCAAGGAGAAATCTATAATGTCAGCTGGTTAAAAGAAATAGCTGCTCATAAAAGAAAGAAAGGCCTTTATTGTCCATGACCAACAATAAGGACAATGGGATAAAAATAACATTTGTTGCTTCAGGATGTCACTGTTTTTATGTTGTCTTTCCATTGAATCACTTTACAGTTTCCTGAAATTGGAAATTATAAGGAGGTGTGAAATCATTCAGGCCTTTCTGTCTCTATCTAAAAGTCCAGCACTATCATAGGAAAGTGGATGATTAATGAATTTGGCCAGCTGACAGGTTAGGATTAATTACATAAAATGTAAATGTATTTGTTACTATGGAAACAACGTTTCTTAGGCATTGGTTTATTTTATATCAGGATAGAAACAAAACATTGTTTTAGACATCTTTAAGTGGACATCTAATAAATATTAGTTTAATGTACTAAATCAAAGGGGAAAGTTTCCTAAAAACTGTATTAATTATTATATAACCATCCTTCTTGAATTGATATATTGATATTTTAAAACTTTATGGGTATCTGTTATTTTTATAATAATCACATCCTGTCTCAATAGTTATGTAATAAGTGATTTGATGAAATCACTTTGTACTTCATCATTACTGCTTTTTTTAAATCTTCTTAAAATGTAACAGTTTGGATAACTTTACCACTTATCTGGGAGTGATAAAATGAATAAGATGGGTCATTTATAAACCTGTAAGTATGGTTATTTCATATTCACTTTAAAAATTCTTTTTAAATTACATTTTCCTTTTAGCAGATTACCACATTACAATTTTAGGAGAGTATTGCCCAATTTTTATTTGAATAAGTATTTAGTTGTTGAGTTAAAGTGCAAAAGTAACTAGACTTTAAACACTCATCCATCTAAACATCCTGCCAAATGTGTCATAGTGAACATTAGAAAGAAAGTCAGATTTCTGTTCCATTCCCACTTTGGGTGCATGGAAGAGCCTCCAGGCATAGATGTCCTGTGAACTTATGAGCTTAGTGATTTGTTGCTGGGGCTATCCAAAGACCTGTAGGTTATTTCTTTGACCAGTAGAATAAACATGAGATTGTATCATTATATTTTGTCACTCACAAGAGAAAACAAATTCATCTATGTCAAAATAACTGACCAGTGCACTTCAGAAATGTTGGAGTCATAAAAGATGAAGAAAATCGGAGAAACAGAAATTGAAGGAGGCCAACTGTAAAATGGGAGCCTGTGATGCAATAAATAAGGATTTTAACTGAAAGTCTAGTGAAACTGGAAAAAGTTTTAGCACCAATAGCTTATATAGTCTATAATTCCCTGGTGCTGCTAGCTGTATGATGTCTAAATGATTCATTCTTGAATATCTCAATATCTGGATAAAATGGATGAGTTAATAAAATAATACCAATTGTGTCACTTTTGTATACATTTATAATTCTTTTTTTTTTTTTTTGGTACCAGGGATCAATCTCATGACCTTGTGCATAAGCAGGTACTTATACTGCTGAACTAAATCCCTGACCCCACATATATAATCGTTTCAAAGTAAAAAGTTAAAAGTATTTAATATGAAGTAGAGTTGCTTTTCCTGGAATAGGTAGTTCTTGATATTATAACATTATATCAATATGTACAAATCTAGTTTATATATTTCAAATGCCAAAAATCATTTAGAGAAAGACTATATCATTCAGCAATGAAACATAAAATAGATTACTGACTCTACATTTCAGAAATTATTAAAAATGTAGTTTCACATAGATATATTGAGGAACATGGGAATTTTATTTGTAAAGCTATTTCATTCAATACGGAATATTCTGGAAACTGAGAAAAGCTGATAATGGCTCTCTGTACTCTGTCTCTCCACTCTTCTCTCCCCAGGACAGAATATGGGCATAATTGGTCAGCTGGCTCACTAGTGCTTTCTCAAGGAAGAAAGCTGCAGGGCATTTCTTCAAGGTGGGAGCTATCGCTGGGGATGATTCGCTTAGGTTTCTTAGTCCTCACGATTTCTCAGTAAGGAAATTGCTAATTAATCCCCCAGACTCCATAGTCAACGTAAGTCTAAAGTCCTGAACTCGAAAAAAAAAAAAAAAAAAAACCAAAACTTTTTAGAAGTAAGATCCTCCTCTCAGAGGTCAATACCTTCTTACTGCCAGGGGAGAGGGACCAAATCTGTTAGGCATAGAGGCCACAGGGCCGTGATGGTAGCTGCTCACCTCAGCTACTGTACACTAAAAATTTCCAGGGACAATAGTAAAATATTGATCATAGTTGTACTGCAATAAGACTTACTGAGAAAAGAATGAGGTATTATTTGTGCTGTCTGCTGTAGTTAGCTGACTACTGTTCTGTTTCATGTATTTTTGTATAAAGACTATCATATTATTTAAACTTCTGACTAAGCTGTGAAATTAATAAAGTTTTTGGAGATTATTAAAGATCACTATAACCACAGAAATTTTTAAAGTCTCCTCAGAAACAATTGAAAAAAAAAGTAATGGAAACATTTAATTATTTGTAAAGGCTCATTGTAAAATACCATGATTGCATCACATATAAAGTGAAATAACAGTTTCATGGAAAAGCATTCAGTGTTGAAACTGAAAAACTTTTACTCCAGTTTTGCTTATATCTTACTGTCTGCATAAGAGCTTAAAATCTTTAATGTTCAATTCTGACACCTATAAAACATAAATAAAATATGTCTCAATAATACTAATAACAACAATGTATAAGTTGCCTGCATGTGACCTATAGCCCTGAGTTTTCTTGAATCACTATGAGAAAATTTTTAAGAAACATTATTTCAGCATTTTAAAGATTAAATATTAATTGTAATCTCTATTTGAATCACTCAGAGAAAACTTGAAACAGTGTAGTTGAACTCTTCATGATAGTTCTTTCCATGAGGGCTTTAACTTTCACAGTGGGTGAAGCTTTCCTCAGACCAAATCTCCAGAATTCTTGGACATCATTCTTCCTTGTCTTCCCTTATCAAATTTTTTTTCATGGACATGGATTTAATTTTTCTGGCTTTAATTTTCTTTCTGATTTACACATTTCTTTGCAGTGCATAATAAAATTTGCATATTTTATATGCTAATGGATAAATGCTGATGTATCTTTGCTGAATAAAAACACTTTTAGTGCACTTGATATATTTGAAATTTTCAGAGCACTATTTAGCCCAGAAGAGATGGTTAATAAATATGAATAAATGAACTGAAGAATTCTTCTAATTTTATAATATAGAATTGTGAGAAAATTAATGTGGTAAAGACATTGTTCTCTCTGTTATGAAAGGGGACTAGAAAAGAAGATAGTTTATGAAATATTCAAACATATTTTGATGGTGGGTCAAGGCAAGTGCATACATGTTAGAGTGTGCTGAGTTCAATTTTATCAATATTATTAACATAGAAAGAAGCCTCACAATAACCAGGGTTTGTTCTACATAGTCCATACTGTATTTCATACTTTATATAATTTTTACTGTTTTTACAAAAACTTACATATCATATAAGCTCCTAAATGCATAAAATTTTGGTCTGATATTTGTTTCTGACTAACGCAGAATTTAAAAGATCCGATTTAATTGTTCTCCTGAAACAAATGAAAAATAAGGCAAAATGCATGAAACAACAGATGCTAAGTCACTAAATATAAAGTAATAAAGGACACTGATCTCTTTGAGACAGGCAACATATAAAATAAGCTGAACTATTGACCTCACTTATTGCTTAGATAATGCTTCCAACCAATGGTACACAAAAGGACAACAAGTTTCAGTCCATAAATTAGTCATTCTGAGTTGAGTAAATTGAGTAGGAGATCAGAGAGACAAAGTACTTGGAAAATTTTCAAAATTTATGAAAATTATAAACTCATTTCAAGAAGATGAATGAAACCAAAGAATAAAAATATAAATAAAAGGAATGTTATATCTTAATTATTTAAAACCAAAGCAGAAGAAAGTTAAAAAATCTATACAACACAATGAAGGTGTCAAAAATGGTGACTGATTAGTAAATATAAAAAGCTTTTCTTTTATAATTTAAGTTTTTTGAAACAAAACTTCTTGAATGTCTCATTAACATGCACCTTAGTTATTTTTCTTGTTTGTCAGGCAAAATATGCAACAACCAAAGATAAAGGAGGAATGTTTTACTTGTTTCACAGTTTGTAGAGGTTTCAACCTATGGTTGGCTATCTCCAAGGTAGAATGGCATGGCAGACAAACACCACAGAGGGAAAATGTTCATGACAGGCAGAAGGTAGCAAAGCAAGCAACACGACAAGCCTCTTTCCATCCTTTATATTGAATCCAGACTAATAGGATTAGGGTTGTGCCAAACCAATATATGGATTAATATAATAATCACCAATCCTTAATCCTATCACCCTTAATCATAGCATTGCACCATGAATCAGTCACACACTCTAGATTCAGCCACTTCTGAAAAAGGCTATACCTATGACTGCATGAGGCTTTGGGGGGACATCTAGCCATAACACAAGCTGTCACAGTGTGAGTTCTTCATTCTAACTTATATTTGTGTACTTTTCAACCTGGGATTAGAACACTGAATTGCTTAGAAATGAACTCAAAAGTGAGATTTCTTCAAAAAACCAGGAAACAACTGAAAAATTACTTAGTGGATGATACATCCATGGAATTTGTTATATTGAAATATAAATCGAGCACCACTTACTTTGATTTCCCTGATTGTCACCAAACTGGGTTTCTTTCTGATAAATATGATTAGTTTAAGTTTGTCTATATTAGATTAACTTAAGTTTATGAATTTCTTCAGACAGTAGATTTGCCTTTACTTGTTTTATTATGCCCACTGTTAATTATACATGCTAAATTAGAGAAATTATAAAACTAATTAATATTGTACTCTCCTTCCTCATCCTGATGATAATTTGGGTGGTCAAAAGGAAACAGCAATACTGGAATCTAAAATTCTTTTTGGGGCTACATCTTTGTACTCAGCCTTTCTGCTTTTCATAATCTTTCTTTTTACATCCAGGAAACACATTTATGTTTTTCTTACATGCTCCATAGAAAGCTTGTTTGGCTTTAGAAGTTAACATTTTGTTTTAATAAGTTAAGGGAAGAAATACAACACTGTATGTGAATAAGGGACAAAAGCAAAGATCAGCTTATTTGTAATATGACAACAAGATATTAAGGTCAGTCATGAAAATGTTTAGACATCCAGCTGATGAATGATGCTAAGTATTCACTGTGTACATGTGTGAAATGTCATACTACACATTCCCAGAAAAGGCATTGATGCCTATTGGTTTATTAAGTCAGTATAGATTTTTTTCTGCAGTTGCTTTGTTCTCTGATTTTTTTAACCCAAAAATGTATTGTTCTAAAACTTGTAGCAGGTATGTTATATGTATATATTTGTGAGTGTCAATTTAGCAAATTTTACTGGCCTACGTTTTGGTTTATGCTTTCTACTCAATCCAGGTGATCAACTCCACAGTACTGTCTCTCAGTTCACTGTATCTCTAAAACTGCTTTCTATGTTCATTTAAAGAATCATTCTTTATTAGCTATATTAAATTAAATTCCTTTTTCAACTTAATATTGTTGTTGATTTTCTCAATCAACATCTGTTTTAAAATTGCCATGCTCACTACTAGGTCTCTGAAGAACTTTTAAAAATAGACAATTCACAAGGAGCTTAATACAGTTTAATTGGTATCTAGTATTTATTTTGGAGTCAGAGTTGCAGATATAAAAATGAACATTTATACACAGTTACATATATAGGTAGCAGAAAAATACTATGCATTTGTTTTTATAAAATATTATCCCTTAAATTAAATAGCAGAACCCTTGAAGTTTTTTTTGATTATCTATCTCAATGTACTTGTGCCTGACTTCTTTGGCATGGATGGTTTTATGTATTTTCACTGTCACAAAACTACCACATTCGTCAAAATTTTTATTTATAATCTATGCATATATTTACCAGAAATAACAAAAACTAACTACTGATGATCTTCCAGTCTAAATCTTTAGTAACAAAATTTTCATCGCTCATAGAAAGACACAAAGTTTAAATCCTTCCAACATGTAAGAGACTCTTGGCAGATAAAGATAACCTGCCATCTCAGATACAAAATGCAGGAAAATAGCATATAAAAGCATTTCCTGAATTCAATTCTGTGTGGGTTATAATAACATACACATTTTTCATTCATTAGAGAACAGTGTTCTAAGGAAGGACTTCATGACATTTTTTGTGAGATGACATGTTTTTATAATGTGCATGTCGGGATGCATAAAATACCCCTAATAATAAAGTACTGGTCTCCAAAGATATTATTTCCATATATATGACTTCTGGAAATTTTTTAAAATATTTTTTATTGATAAATGACAAGTTTACAGGAAAAGAACAAAAATTAATAAATTTAATTTATCTGAGATGTTCAATGGGGAAAATTAAAATTAGATTCTGTATTATAGTGTCAAATAACTTGTTATCCAATTCCCAGTAAAAAATCACTAGAAGTAATAAAACAAAAGAAATTTCGGTTTAGGCATTACACACATAGATTATCACAGACTTAAAGTTTACTTATCAAAATAATGTGTTATACAGTATGCTAATTTTTCTTTTATATACTATCTTTGAATTTGCTTGAGAAGAACAAGTAAAATAATTATGAAATAATATTTTGATCTCTTCAGGTCTAAGTAAATTAAAACAAGCACTTAGCTTTGCACACAGTAGGCACATCAACACCATCTCTTTAATTGAGGCATTTATACCTGCTTTTGCTGGGAAGATTCTTCTGATGGTTTAACTTTATTACCTCAAAAAAGGTACTGTTATATAATAAGGTCTACTGACATGGCGTGAGTCTATGTTTATGCTAAGCAAGTGCCAGAAAAGATTTGCTTCCTCTGATAAACAAGAATTTGACTTTCTTAGACAATGAGAACCAAACAAGATTCTATATGGGCTCAAGAATTCACTGATGGTTTAATAGTCCTTAGTGAGTGTACTCAGTGTAAGCACACTAGACATGCTAACAATCAGCATATTTTGTGCTGTACTAATTAGAATTCATCACTTTGTAAGGAAATAGACAAGTTAACATAATACCATAATAAGAAGATCTAAAACTATTAGGCTTTCACTCATCTGCTTTCCAGCTGCTGCTAGTACTAGTCATTATGAAAACAAGAAAATGTGTGAATCTGATAGAAACTGGAAAAAATAAGAAAAAAAGATACAAAAATAAAATACTGTAATTAAGGAATTAGATTATTTGAATGTCTAAGAGGTGTATTTATTTAGAAGGTTGGGAGTGGAAATAATTAAATTCTAGAAAGCTGAATTAAGATGTAAGTACTTTACTATTCACTTCTACTTTATTATTTTTACTCATGATTAATTATACCACTGTAATTGATTTTGCAGTGTTTGTTATAGTCTTTCTTATAGAATAAAATGAACCACCTGCTTAAATAATACTGCTATCTATGTAGCCAATAGTTTATTTAAAGTTTGAAAAAAATCATGACATTTTCTTCCATTGGTTAATTTTTCTTCTTCCTGGTTGTGATAAATGGGCACAATAGTCTTTTCCTGCAGTCTTGTTAATGACAAGGGGCTGATGAATTTCTGTAAACAAATTGATATAAGGACAGTTTCTGGTTGAATAGAGTTTTATAGATTCCAAATCTGAATTCTTGTTAATTTTATAACAGTTTCTGCTCTTTTATTTTTGATGGACAATGTTGCCAGAACAGTAAATATGAAAAACCAATTTTCTATCACTGCATAAAACATTATGTATGTACATATATTTTTTCTAATTCTACCATTCTCTTATGTGATTTTTATAACTTCAAGAAACATGTATGCATGCACACTTCCTTCCAAGTTATATCTTTTTTTTCAGTTCTACAATTTTTTCCCCAAATGTCCACATAGTTTTCACTTTTGCCAATCTTATGGTAATATAACATCTTACTTTGTCAGAGAATTGTGCTGTCAGTGATTTTCTCAGAATTGATTATTTGAACTTTTTAAGTTTTTGGTTACAACATATAGTACAGGTATAAGTATTTTTGCTCAAATAAGCTTTTCTCATTTCTTGCATCACTCCTATGAGATATGTTCTAGAAAACAGTACTACAGGTTAAAGAAGATGGTGATTTTTATTACTTGTGTCATGAGTTGTCAACTTGCTCATTCAAAACATTATACCATTTTCTGTGCCACTAAAAATGTAGAAATTTGCTGCTGACAAACCAGTCCACATTAAATTTCTCTCCATTAAAAGTATTTTTCTTGGATAACAGGGGTACTATATCTACAGATTGCCTCCAGTAGCATTTTTCTAATTTATCAGCAGATGAACTATTTAAAAGGTACTTAATTGTGTTCATTGTGCTTTGTGTTATACATCCATAGTACCTGGCATATATAAAGTGATAGTGGATTTTTGTTGAGTCAATGAATGGATGTGAATTTTTTTTAGCATTGTTGGACTACAGTTGTGTTTTACATTATGATCCAAATCTAGTCATTGCATATTTTAGAGTTAAGATATATGCTTGTTATAGTGATGAGATGTGTGTGTCACATTATCTCTTATTTCATATGTATATAATAATTATATAAAATAACACATGTGTATATTCACCATATTATTCCTCAATGAGTTTTTCTTTTTCAATCTTAAATCATACAGCTCTGCTTTTGCACCTGTGATGAATGTAAAGTTGTTTATAAAATATTTAAATATATATTTAGACAGAAAAGTATATCAGATTTCATTTCAACATCCTATTGCTTAATTGTGAGCATTGTTTTATGTGATCATCTTTTAAATATTTTGTTGAAATCTTTTTAAAGAACAAACTATCATAATGATTAACAATTGAGTAAATTTGTGATGGAGAAACATATCTTACCTTTTCTCTAAATTTAGGAATTCATTGAAATGCCCTACTTTTAATGTATACATTTAATGCATGCAACATACCATGTTGATACATATTTGTATAATGAAATGATTGCCTCAAGAAAACAATTTAACATATCTATTACATGTTTTAAGTTTCAAGAAAATAAAACTAAACAAAATAAAAGGGAGTAAAGCCCATTGTTACACTGTGTCTGTGTATGAAGAACAAATAAAATCTATTTTCAGCAATTTACAGCATAGAATACTAATATCTGAAATCCTCTCATAAGCTGGATATTAACATTAATTTGTCCTATGTAACTACAAATTTCACCTATATTTTATTGTTTCTTTCTCTAACCCACCACTGGTAACTATGATTCTACTCTGTATGCATTTGAATTTTCTTCTTTTCTTTACATTTAGCATATAAGTTTGATTTTATATTATTTTCTCAGAAACTAGTGAGGTCTGAAATCAAATTTTTCTTTTTATTTACTGTGTGTCCTTGAGTGAGTTACTTATTATTTTTGAGTCTTATCAATAAAACAAAAAAGTAATTCTTTAATCATATTTTAATATTAATTAGAGTCAGTGATGAATACAATGTGCCTAGTATTGTGAATATTTGGATTGCAGAGAATCAAGATATACTAGGTAAAAATACAAATTCTCTATGGTGAATGTGATCATTATATATATCTGAAGTGTACCAAAATCTTATTTTAAAAAAAGAACTCTGTAGTTGATATTGCTGCCTCGGTACTTTTAGAAATAACTTTAGGGGCTGGGGATTTAGCTCAGTAGCACAAGCGCCTGCCTGGAGAGCCAGAGGTCATGAGCTTGATCCCTGGTACCAAAAAAAAAAAAAAAAAAAAAGACTGAGGAACTAGAAATCACTTCAGCCAATAATGTGTCAATCTTTGGGTATATTGTTCAATCATATTTATATTTTATTTACACATTTCAACAATGTAGACTGTTTATCACATAGAGTTTTAAAATTTCTTTCAATTTCAGAATATGTCCTTTTTATAATATGATTTCCATTCCTATGTAGTAAGCCGTAATCAAGATGAACAATAAATACTTGAGAACTACTTTCTGATTGCACATTTAAGTTGCTCAGTGCTTCATTATTATCTATAAATCATCAGTGATACTCCTTACAGGTACTTTCTCATCTGTATCTCTTATTCTTTCCTTGCAATAAATTGTTCCAAGGGGATTACTGAATTACATATCCTAGCACACAATAAATTGCTTTTCCTAAAAGTTGATTTAATTTGTGAAACAAAATGTAGTCTCCATCTTTTTCATTTTTGCTACATTTTAGTGTCTTTTTATATTTCTGTTAGCTTAATGAAAGTAGTATCACATAGATGTTTTAATTTGAATTTGATTCCTAGTGAGTGGCAGCATTCTTGATGCTAGTAAATCTTTTGGGTTTCCTTTTTTATGAAGTGTTCCTAGAAGTGCCTAGTAGAGATTTGTGCTTTCTTTATAAATTTAAAATAATTCTTTAAATATAAAAAAGGAGTTGGCTTTCAATTAATTTATGATGTTTCTTAACATATGGATACTTTCATCTATAATGAAACCAAGTGTTTCAAAATTTTCTTTGGGTTTTTATAAAAGCAGATTTTTTTATTCTAGTATATTCTTACACCACATTTCTTTTAACTTAGGCCCTCAAATTTTCCATGTTTAAATTTATATTCAAAGAGCAATTTCATTTGTACATAATGTGTAATATAAGTGTCTGATTTACTTTTCCCATCATCTAAGTATTTGTTCCATTCATTGACTGAAGATTATTTTTCTGCCTTTTTATTTATGAAGAAAGATATTTTCGTAGTACAGAAATACTTTATAATCATTTCTTCTTAGTAAAAATACAATACATGTTGAAATCTAATATCCAGTTTGATAGTGTTAGGCAGAATGGCCTTTGGGAGCAATTACGGTTTGAAAGTGAGCTCTCCTGGGTGGGGTTAGGATTCTCATAAAAAAATACAGAGGCAGTAAGTTTACTTCCTCTGGTCTTCCACTAAGTGGAGAAACAGTGCTCATCCTCTTTTGTCTTTTCATCTTCCACCATGTAAGGGTTCAGCGCTTCCTTCTTCCATCATATGGTGAAAAGGCATACAAGGTATCTACTGCCGGCTCCTTAATCTTGGATTTCCCAGCCCCCAGAACTAGGAGAAATCAATTTCTCTTTGGTGTATGCTGCACACTGTGTGATATTCTCTCACAGTAACACAATCTAAAAGAATATGTTAATCATAGAAGTAATGTCCATAGAGTTAAAATCAAATAAGAAAGTCAAATTACCTATAACGATGGAACGCCCAGGGATAGTTTCCATGATAATGTTGGCTTATATTTTTCTAATGAAAATGCAGGTACATACCTATGTTGTTTACAGACATGATAGAATATCATGTAGGTTTAACCATTTCAACCTTCTTTTAAAAATATTTATCTTTTACTCTATTTCAGGCATAGTGCTAAGTGCTATAAACACACTAGTGGGGTTGATAGAGACTGCTCTTGGGTAATTTCTCAGTAAAAGTAAATGGCAAAATTACAAAACAGTTTATTGTTACATTGCTAATTATTAGGGCCGTAGAAAAAAATAAAAATACACAAAGAAAGTGTAACACACCTTGGGTTGTCTGAATAGTCAAGGAAAGTGTTCCTGTGATTATGTCCTGAAGGAGTTAGATAATTCCTCTTCTTTTTAATACTTTTTTTTAATTTTAAAGATAAACAATAATAGAAAATTTCAAAACAAGATTAAAAGAGAGTAACAATGTTTGGTACATTTACTTTTGTTATCTTCAAAGTATTTGCTCATATTACCAGATATAGACATGAGAAATTAATCAAAAAATATAGACACCAACTTTTCAATGAAGTGATAGCAATTAGTAGCATAGCTATCTTAACTATTGATTGCATGTGTGTATGTCTCTCTCTCTCTCTATTTTTTTAATTTTTTTCCTTTTCCTGACCTTCTTCTTTCCCAGTTTTACTTTCCGTTTGAGTAGTTTCTTCCCATTGAACATTGTTCCTTTTGCATCTTATTTATTGTTTCAGCTTATTATACTAGGGAGACAATACTATGTCAATACACATGAGTCTGATTTATTTCACTTATGGGTGTGATTTGAGATGCATCTATTTCCCTATAAATGTTTCTAGTCTATCCTTCTTTATAGCTGAGTAATCTATTATATATAATACCACAACTTGTTTATTTTTCTGTAGACTTCTAGGGGATAAAAACCTCACTGAACTTCTGTCAGACCTCTGAAAAGGAGTATTGATCCACTGATTAAAATTCCAGAGCCAGGTGTATTGCCCCCAAAACATAATTTCTAGATCACAGCAGTTAATAAACTACCTAAAAGGATATTTTACAGTATTTAAATTTAAAATGAAAAAAAAATGAGTATTTGCTCTACGAAAGATTTAAGAATTTTCTTTTACATATTTTTACAATTTTTAGAAGCATTCAAAATACAATTTATTTATAAAAATATCATCATCTTGCAGCCCTCTGAGACCACAGTTCTAATGTAAAACATTTTTCAACAACAGTGTCAAACAGTAAAAGTGTAATTTCAGTTGCTGTTTATCTCATTCCAGTGTGTTTCGCATCGTATATTGTACTCATGTCTAAGGAACCAGCATCAGCCAAGGAACCCAGGAAAGCCAGAGTATTGATAAATCAATAAGGCAACAAACACCCTTTAGCAATCTGACCAGAATTCATGTGCTAGTGGCAAGAGAAAAACTAAGTGTGCAACTTCATGTCCTCGTACTGTGCCACCTATTGGTTGACTGACTGTTTCATTTTTCTAGATAAATTCCTTTTGTGCATTAAGATAAGGGGCTACTACACAGCAACATCACAAATTTACATTAAACTTGCAAAAGTAGCTTGAAAAGGACCCAGTCCTTTATAATGTTATGCTCTTTATGATTTATAGATAACTGCACTTCAAAGCACAATTGTTTTATTAATTATCAGGGAATTGGAAGTGTTATCTTTAATAGATTCATTATCTGCAAACCCAATCCAAGTTCAGTTTCATGTTTTATAAATAAAATCCAAGTTAAGTATTATCAAATGGTAAAGTTTTACTTTTGTTTAAAACTTCATTTTTATAGGAACTATATATGCTACCTTGGCTGTGAAAGGCAACTGAACACAACAGTTATTTTACCCCCTTGGCTCACAATTAGGGAAACACCTGTGCCCCTGGATAGAAAAGCCTCTCTATTGACTCACTATGATAATTCATGAGACTCAAGAGCCCTCCACATATTTCAGTCATCAACAAAATCATCTTCAAGTGACTGCAGAATGAAGCAAGAATGAACTCACTCAAAAAGTACGTTTTACAACAATTATTTTGAAAGAAACCCTGCTTAGTGAGCACCTGAGCCAGTTGACTTTAAAACAATCTTATGTATCTCAGCAAAACTTTGTCTCCTGATGATCTAAGATAGAGCTATGAAGATGGTAGAAAATGGACAAAAGCGTCGGTTGGATCCATATTTTAACTTACATTAACCTGAACAATTGTTTTCTCTGTAATAGTTAATATCACTTCTTCCAGCCAAAATCCAATAAGTATATTGTTATTTTTAGAAAATCTGACTATAGAAATATTATTGGGAAAATTACATGTGTTCTATAATATTACCTACATCACTTGACTTCTTAAACTTTGAGTTTAATGGATGCAACTTCTATCCTGAAAGTTTGCTGAGGTATCATATTTAATAAAAAAAATTAACAGCAGTAATGATCAATTTCTGATAGACCTTCTTTTGTTATATATACTTCAGTGCAAGCAACAATATAAAATAATTGCTAAAAATGTGTGAAATTTGAATTTGTATTCTGATTCAACTGCTACCGAATTTAATTTTATTCCCGTCTTTAGAAGTACTCAAGTGGGTTTAAAATGAAAATATATTAGATAAAATGAATTTCAAAATTCAAAAGGAAAATGGATAAAAAAAGAAGAGGCATTTGCTTTCTTTCAGGTTAGCAACAAATGAGGCTCTAATCTTACCTGGCCTTAGAGTGAGGAAGAAAACACTAATTCACAGTGTTCGGGATGTTAAGCTAACACTTTGTGCAGGAAAGACACAACTAACCCTGGTAGTTAATTTGAGAATGAATTTTTCCCCTTTGTCATCATTAGAAAACTGTGAAAATTATGAATACTCTAATGCCTTATAGTAAATATAAACCTGGTGACATGCTGTGTAATATGATGTCTTATAAACTGGAACAGAAAAATGGTAGTATTCTTAAGCATAATTCCATGAAAATAATCTGAAGACAAGTACGGAAGTGGAATTCAGGATTCTCTAGTTTCACAATGTAGTTTAGGATGATTTGTTGAAAACCTAAATTAACAGATGGACTTTTTACATATGTTCTTTCCCAGTAACAGTTATTGCAGATGTGGTTCATTAAGATAAGGTCATACAAGAGAAGTGTAGTTCCCTACTCTGATAAGAATGATATTCCCTAAAAATTGGGGGTATTTGGACATAGATATGTGTACAGCGAAAATGTCAAGTGAGCATGAAAAAAAGGTGATGTAGAAACCAATGAAGGTTTTAAGAGGAGTTGATTCTCTCAGAGTCTTCATTATAGACTTCTGTCTTCCTGAATAGTGACATAACAAATTTCTTCGGTTAGGCTACCCATTTGGTGGCACTTTATTATAGCAATCCTAACAAACTAACACCTTCCTCTTCATCTTTGAAAACACCCATGCTTTGTATTCAAGACAGGTCACTTGTTAATCCATCCTCTCAATCTCTTATTTTTATGTTTAGTTAGTTTTTAATTTTTATTTAGCTGTGATGCAGTCGATTATATATAGGCTATTATTCTATTTTCCTCTTCAGTTTTTTTCTCTATTTTTCCATTCTTGTCATCTTTAAATATTTTATTTGAGCTGGCATGGTGGCACACAACTGTAATTCCCAGGATTTGGGAGACTGAGCCAGTAGGATCGCTGCAAATCCAAGGCCAGTCTGGGCTACAGAGTGAGCTCAAGGCCAGCCTGAACTGCATGGTGAGACCTTGTCTCAAAAAGACATAAAATATTTTAATACTGAATTTAAATGTTTTCTTTGACCTTTGAAATATATTTCATTCTATTTCTTAATGGCTGTTTTATGATTTCAATATATATTTGTAATAGTCTACAATCGGTATAATCTTGTAACACTTCACATCAAAGATGAAAACCTTGCAAGTATAGTAACCCTTCTCCATCCTGAACTTTACGTCACAGCGATTCTTGTATCACCACTGCATTCATGGTCAGGCCTACCAGAAAAATATCACCACGTTTGCTTAGACATTTTTTTAAAAAGGAAGAATAGGAAGTGTCTTCATATTAATCCATAAATTTGACGCTTCCATTGTTCTTTTTTGATGGGCGAAGCTCGGGGCCCTTTTCATCAGCCTCTGGCCCCTCCAGCTCCTGCCTTCCTTCCCCCTGAAGAGCTTCCTTCTGCTGTCCGTATTAGAACACATCTGTGAGAGATGCTTTGTCTTGATTTTCTTTTATCTGAGAACATCCTGATCTGAATTTTGTTTCCCTATAATATCCTTTCATTAGAATTAACAGGAATTTTCCCCAGAATTTTAAAGGCATACCTCATTAGCCTTTTGCCTCTAGAATCTTTTTCTTAAATGGAAGTTGTTTTATAAAGGTGCTTTCAATATATCTTTATCTTTGATTTTCAGTGATTTCATGCAATTGCAAATTATTTTTTTAGATTCTTTCTGTTAGATGCTTTCAATAATTCTTGAGTTATACACTTACGATTTCAACCAAATTTGGAAATTACAGTTTTAAACACTTGTTTTGGTCAGGTGCCTTTCTTTCCTCTTTTGATCATTCTGCTTAGTCATATGTTACAATGTGGTGTTGTCTTCTAGGTTTCTGGTAATCTCTTAACTTTAATTTTCTGATATTCTTGGTGATAGAGAAGATAGTAACACAGAAGAGGCACAGTGGGGGTTTCTCTGGTAGATAATATTCTGCTACTTCCAATGGATGCATGTCACACAGATCAGTAAATTTCAAAACAACGTGACATACAGTACATGCCAATATGCAATTTATGCAATTAAATAGGTATTCATGTATATGTAGCACCATCAATTTTGTGAGTAGACTCTTCCTTCATACCTTTCCCCTCCAAACTCTTATAGACCCTCCATGCAACTGTCTTGTCAGAATACAAGATGGCAGGTTCAGGCTTTTCACCTGAGCATTCTGCTTGCTAGTAAACGGCATCTCATAGGTGACCAGAACATGCACAATGAAAATATAAAGAAATAGTCTGTGTTATACAACTTTTTGGCAACTTACCAGGTACAGGGAGTGTTGCTCTCCATCCCACTGAACTAGTGAAAACATGGCAGACATTCTCATGGTCGCTTGTCTTTTCTTTCGTCAGCCCAACTTGAGTGAACCTTCCTCCCCTGAACGAGTGAAAGGAAAGAAAGCTCAGAAGTTAATTTGCATTTTCCAGAGCTTTATATGGAAGTGATTTTTCAATGCACATCCTGTTTAGTCTAAATTATTACATTCAGTATAATTATTATAATATTGTAATTATTCTAATTATTACAAGATTCACCCTTTCTTGTTTCATGTACAATTAGGTCATTCTTTCCATTATTCAAATGGTAAATTTTACACATAGTTTGGGATAGACTAACATTTCCAAGGCTTTAAAAACATTCAGTTTTGGGGTATCTTGTTACAAAGAACAAGGCTAGAACTGAGTTTGTGTAAGAGAAGAGGGCAAGAAAGAAGAGTAGAAAGAAAAGGAATAGAGATCTGCTTTTCAACACTGGAAGGATACTGAAATCACTTGAGACATTTAGTTGTCATTGTTACTCTAATTTGCATGGCTAGATTTCACCGTTTGCATGGCTAGATTTCACCTTGGCTAGATTTCTTTAACTGGTAAAGCCTGTAACTTGGGCATTGTGAGTTCTAAAAGCTTTTCAGGTGATTCTACTAATCAATTTAAACTTAACATCACTGGTATTGATTATATTGTTTCTTTGTCTCTGACTAGGAATTAAAAGATGCTTTTTATTGTTTCCTTTTGATAACCAGAGAATATAAATTGAAAATTGGATTGCAAAAACCTAAGTATTTCTGGATGTAATCAAAAATCATTACAAAAATATATGAATGTTTTAGAAAAATGAAAAGCCTTACTGAATATATATCAGTTAAAACATTCTCTTATAATTATTCTAAATTAATTAATTTTATAAAAATAAATTAATTAACTGGTTTGTGGATGCACAACTCCAGGATCTGAAGGTGCGAGTGTGTGGTTCTACTCAGTAGCATTTGGGTCTGTAAATATGACCTAAAGTTTTTGAAAGGACCTAAATATATCTAATACCCCAAAAGGCAGATGAACCTTGACATTTAGGTTTAGAGTTTATTCATATCTTGACACACATACACACACACACACACACACACACACAAAAAAAAAAACATACACAATACATGATATGTTCCAGAATCCATGCTGCAGTGAACAACCAGACTTATTCTTGCCCTCATGGGAGTGTAATGTATAGTGAGACATTAACAATTCATTAATAACTCTACATACAATGTATTAGATTACAATAGCTAGAACTGTCCTTTTCTATCTAGATGCTGGTTCTCAATGACACTTTTTGCTGATGTAAGTGCTTCATACGAAACACCTATATGACTATTACTTAATTACAAGAGTACATAATATTTGATACCAAATTAATTACATGAATAAATAACAGTTGACACAACATATTCAGCAAATCTTTTTTCATAAATATGTTAACACTTAACTGGTATCAAAGAATTATGGGCTTCCACAGAAAGAGAATATAATTGCCCCTTCCTCTGCCTTATCATTGTTGTATCTATACATTTAATCCCACAGTGTTGTGGCTCATACTACCATCATCCAAAAGGAGTCTTAGAGTTTAATTGTGAATATAGCAAGCCTTATTGCTACTCTTTCCAAATAAAATTTCACAAAAGTTTAAAACTAGAATTATATTCACAAATTATCACTCCTGCTATGCCATGAAGTGAGGGAAGCCCAGGGAAATGGGCTAGCTTGCCCAAATTAACTCAACTATTTTATCGCGATGTCTGTTGATTCTATTACATCAAATTAAAAGTCCGTGACATTATTTTAGGGACAGAGGCATGAAAAGCAGATGACTACTTCAAAAAAATCTCTAAATTGATTTTAACTTGTTAATCCGTTCATTCACTTGATAATTATTTACTGAGTACTTTCCAAGCAAGATTCTACAAAGGCTTTGAATTGAAGGAGACCTGTTCTTTGCCTTGAGAGAGAGCAATGTATCTGAAAGGATAAAACAAAGAAACAAAACATTTCAATAACCTATAATTGAATAATAAAGTTTGTCACCTCTGTAAACTTGAGGTCTTTTATATTCAATATGGATATAAACTAGAAAAAGTACACAAAAGTTCCTGAAATAGTCAGCAATTACAAACCATTTTAAATTATTGGATGCCATATACTCATTAAAAACCCAACAGAAACAACAAATTCCAGAAGAAAGATGATACATCAAAGGAGTTGGTATCTGTTAATTTTAAGTGAAATGCAGAGTGGAGATAATTAGGGTGATATATAAATCTAAGTGACTTGGTCTATTTCCTTGCTTTTTAAGCTGCATTTTCTCTGCAAACTGGTCTCAAAGCCCCTATCTTTATTCGGTACTGATTCAGCTGATGGACAGTGCCTGAGCTCCCACTGCCAATGGTCTGATTGCTACTTGCTTCTAGAAATAAATGTGGCTTAACTGGGCTCTATTTATTGATTACCTGGAACAGGCCCAGACTGCCAATGAGGTCTATACAAGGAAACCAAGTACACTTGCCTAAAGAAAGAAAAAAAATTAAATGCTCTACTAGTGTTTGTTTTGAAATAAATCTTCCAATGTCAGAAATGTTTTTGGATGCCCCTTTCATTTTCATTTCAACATGATTATAAGGTTGTAACAAGAAGAGAGAAAATAATACTTGATACTGAACAAATGTGTTCAGTAAACCTTCTTTCATAACTCCAGAGGCGGGGGATGCTGCTGAAGATGGTAAATTGCCTGACAGTTACATAGTCTGATAAAGGTTTCAACCTCCAATGATCATACAAAATTACTCTCTCTT
The DNA here is from genome assembly GCA_004027455.1 of Hydrochoerus hydrochaeris. Lineage (NCBI taxonomy): Eukaryota > Metazoa > Chordata > Mammalia > Rodentia > Hydrochaeridae > Hydrochoerus > Hydrochoerus hydrochaeris. Next base: position 85,878 of record PVLA01005681.1, read on the forward strand.
TAATGCAGGATTCTCACCTGAGAATTTCACATTATATTATTTTTTTGCTGTAGGGCTGCTGTCAGCTTCAGGGGATGACTGTTTTGGAGGCTGCAGTGAGCCATTTACCCACGGCTGCTTTCAAAACTGTAAGACAAAAGTAAGGAATGATCATGCTTGTCCAGTTATAGGCTTGTGGGTTAGTTCAAGAAAAGAACTAACCAAGGAAAGAAAATCTTACAAATAACTGCATTTTAAAGGCACCTTAGTGGAAAGGAGACAGTAACAATTGTGCTAATACCCACCTGGCATTTGGACTTGGGAGGTTAAATAGTTTAATGAGAGACTGAATAAATGGTGTGTGAGTCATAGGGTTAAATAGGTATGAACAGAAAAGAGTAAGATAGGTTGAAGTTAGTGACCAAAAGAAGGATCCAGTGGAAACTTTTTCATAGAGTCCAGTAACAGTGGACAAGATAAAGATTCAGTAGGCTGTCCATAAGTAGTGAACCAGAAGGGAGATCATCAGTAATTTTCAGTGTCCAGTGGTGACCAATTGTACTGCCGCATTCCTCAGCATTCTGTTCTGCACTTAGTTATCGCAGGAAGAAAATCTCATGAATGGTACCATGCAAGTATCACTCCATTATATGACCAGCATTTCAAGGAAGAGTAGATTTTGCATATGGAATAGATTTTAACAGGTTCTCTAATTTGCCCATTTCCCAAGGTCTGTTAGCTAACATTTATCGGGACAGACTGGTCCCTTTCACTTTAAAGTATCACAATGACTTGAGTTTGGGACACAAAAGTGGTGTTACATGGGACTGATAGTATCCTAGTTTTACAAATGGATATCACTATCATGCTACCCTATATTGAGAGTTGAGTGATAGAATGCTGTATCTCAATTGTTTCTCATTGTTTTTCAACTCTTTTTTGTTGGGATGACTATTCCCAATCTGAACATGAGAAAATGAATTCAAGAAATTAAATCATTTGCCTTCAGCTAACATATGGTAGATACTAGGTGAAAACACAGTGTATCTTATCCAAATCTATTACTTTTTAAAAATATCTTTTGTTATAAACATTATTCCCATTTTGATATATAACAAATTTAGTAGAGTTATTACCTCTGAGTAAGAAAGACTTGTGGAAGCTTTAATACTATCTTTCTATAGTGTTTTATTTCTTAAAATATAAACAAAGTAAATACAATTCTAATATTGGGAATAAAGACAACACTAATACTAAAAATAAATATTTATTATTTTATTTTCTGTAATTTTTCATAGTCTTGCAATATTTGTTTTTGAAAATTCTCAATAATAAAGGGCAAACATGCACTTGTTTCATCACTAATGGAATAAAGCAAAGAAATAAAAACATTTCTCATAAAAACAGAATGCATCTAATAGGGAATTAAACACTTTCTCCCCTTTTCCAGGTTTTAGAGATTAATGATAGCAATAAACAATGTCAATTTTCTTCATAAAAGATGAAGTTTTTCTTTCATAATGAATTATTTCATTTTAGCTCTAATTTTTCTCAACTGTAAAAAACTATAAGAAACATGAAGGAAAACTAGACAAAATTATCTTAATAATCAATGGAAAAATTATAATTGTTAGCATATTTGAAATGTGGTCAAAATACAAGACTCTAACTCTTGTTATAAATATATATATATATATATATATTAAATAAAGTTCAAATATGGTCCCTTTCACTTTAAAATATCACATTGACTTGGGTTGGGGACACAAAAATGGTGTTATATGGGCATGATACTAAGTGCCCTACTTTTACGACGGGATATCACGCTATCCTATAAACATGAGACCACTTCTTTATAATGATGTAATAAATTCTTACTACTTAATTTCTGTGAACAAACAAGAGTAGAATCATAGCGGGATGTCTAGTGTTTTACTTTAATCTGTAATACTTGGTGTTTTAAAACATTAACTTGAGGTAAGTGTGGTAAATGTTAGTTTTTTAAATGTATACTATAAATGTGGTTCTTTTGCATATTATTCTTTACTGCTTTACATAAGTTTAATAAGACCTATCTTAAAAGAAAAATAATAATAATTTAAATCTTCACCACGAGTATATATTTCTTTAGAATATGAGGGCACTGTGTACATTACCCCTTTCTTCTGCCTGTAAAAGTCCTCTAAAATAGGAAGTATGAGGGCAATGCTGAAAACAAACATTTCCTTTTTTGAAGAAGTGGCCAGATTGAACACCTGACTGCCCGTTACTGAAGGTATTGGGCTCACTTACTTTCTTGACAGATCTTTCTCCCACTCCAAGTTTCCTTCCCACAGCAGGGAATCAGGCTTACTAAAAATCTACTACTAATTTCCAGAACAACAGGACTGCTTCATCAAAATCCCAGATAGTCCCTTTTTAACTTACTATTCAAAAAGATAACTTCAATTCTGTGTTATTGAAACAATGCATATAAATCATTAAATATGAAAATAGTGATAAATACCTGATTTTTATAATATGCATTAAAGAGGTGCTCAGCAAATAATTTTATCACTCTAATTTTACCCCAATCCAAAATTTTTACCATTTTAAATTTTTTTAATTAATTCATAAAATTAGTCTGGAAGTACTGGTGTGATTCTCATTTTCCTTCTACTCTATCACAGAGTCTGACAGTAAGGATTTGCTCCAATATGTATCAGAAACACTACCAGTCTCAAGCAAGAATGGTGGAGAATATGTCAGTGAAGCCATCATTTTGAAGATGAGCTAATTCCTAGAAAATGGAGGTGGCTCCCTCACGGATACAATATCATATTAAAGTAGAATCAGTAGAACTCATGTAAATCTGCTGCCACGGCTATTCATTACATGGTAACTCTTACTCTCATATCATTTGCAACTTGTGGTAATTCATTCCAACCAAAACAAATACATTTACCTCACTTTTAAACTTCTAGATCACTGTCTAATTTCTGACCCTCATCACATTTTTATCCAGTTATTCTCTTATTAGAGAATAGGGTCTTCTACTAAACACTCTATCATGTCTAATCTTACCCCAGATTTTTCCCCCTTTATTCTCCTTTCTCCCCCATTTTGTAGTAAACATTCTCCTTAGAAAAGATGATTTCACATGTACTGTCTTTTAAAAGCCTTATCAGTCATTCTGGACACATTAGTTCTTATGTACTCCATGAAATTTTCTCAAGCTATACTCATCTTTAGTCATCCATCTCTGAATCACCTACTTATTTGCTGCAGAAATTAGCAATTTAATTACTTACTGATTATCCTAAATGCATGATTTGTTTCTTTCCCCACTATTTTCTACATTTGAAAATCCAGCAATATATTGTATGATTGCTTTTTAATTGCTATGGCATCTAAGACAGTGATGATCCGTAACAAGTTGTGCAAACTACTTGTAATTAATTGATTAAACTTAATTTAGAAAACCAAATTAAAGATGATTACTAGTAAGTGGACAGTGGATGTATAAGTGATTTCATCAGCTGTCTACAATGCACCAGAACAGGAGTCTATTTGCTTGTTCATCATAGCAGTTCAAAAGGAGAAGAAATCATGACCACATGTTTTCACTAGACAGGAGAATAATACACAAATGAAGCTAAGTCTGGGCAATCTACTAACTGACTCAATGGATTCTTTTTCCATTTGAGATGCAAATTAAAAGAAAGAGAAAACAGAGTAGCATGCTCCTCTCTCTATAAAAGTTCACACAGCATTGAGGATGGAGTTGTACCAACAAAAATCAAAGCTGTATTCAAGTTTCAGCTATGGGTAAAATGACACAAAGACTGAACGGAGAAGCAGATTTTCAGAAA
>PVLA01005681.1:89807-140388 GCA_004027455.1 Hydrochoerus hydrochaeris
GGGAGAGAGAGGGAGAGGTAGCGGGAGGGGGAGGGGGAGGGAGGAGGGGAGGGAGGAAGGGAGGGAGGGGGAGGGGAGTGAGGGGGAAGAGGGAGAAGGTAAGAGAGAGGGAAATTCTAGCTCTATACCTTCTCATGTTTAATAACAAAAGTATTTCCCCCATCCTGATTTCCTTACTTGAGCATTTTTACTGCATATTTTATGCCTTGCCACTCAAATTCTCTAATCTACATAAGCCTGAGGCCTATCATTACTCTTCTCAGTTTCCAGTTAAATCAGATATTTAGGTTAGGTTTATCATATCTTTGGTCCAATTCCCCTCCAGATTTCTGAAATCTACATTTGTTTACATCTAGTACATTACTCCATCCATTTCTTTACTTTCTTTTGTACTTAATGAAGACAAAAGTAGAAAAAAAGTTCTATAACTTGCTATAGTTTTAAATCTTTGGGGAAAATATTTGATTTTAGACCAAGATATTTAATTTATGTTTATTTAAATAATATTTATTAAAAACAAGTATGAGTCTAATTTCTCTGAATTTGTGTACAACTTAGGTACCTTTTTTAAAGCATCCCACACAGGTTTAATTTCCTTGAAATCATGCATTTAGAGGCAACAGCATCTACTGGATGAGATATTAATTATTGATGCTTTTTAATAAATACTGCACAATCATATAATTATATCAATTTCTAGAGTGCCATTAAAATACTTTTGTTCAAAGTGATTTACCTATTTCATTTGAAAAGAAACAAAGCAATCTTCATACATTCACATGTAAAGATAAAAATCAGTGAATCAGTAAATGAAAGAGTCTGTATGAGACACTGACTGATAACTAAACAAGTATGCATGTATGTGTAGGTGTGTGTGATACTTACAGATGTAGCTAATACATTTATATGTTTATCTATATGAATGTATACATTTATGATGTGTAAAGTACACATAAACACACACACACACACACACACACACACACACACATACAGGTTTTTATAACCCCTACCTCTATTTAAAAAATGTGAGACTCTTCCAAAAGAAGGGTGAAATATCATAGCAAAACCTATGTGAAAGTATACGTTAATTACTGTAATAAAAATAATAAATATGTATACCTTTACATTAAATTATGATAAAGATGGCGATGATGATGATGATGATAGAAAAATATTTTCTTTGGGGCAGAAAAAAATTCTCCTTACATATACTCAATTTATTGAATATTAAAGATGGATTTTTCCTGAACTAAAATCTTGGACAAAGTTGTTTACAGGAGAAAAATTTCTTAATGATAGTAATAGGAAGAAAAACCAGATAGATTACTTTCACTGCTATCTGATTGGAGGTTCCACATAGGATTTTCAGAAGAGGTTGACATTATAGGATAGTCTTCTGCAACTGATTCTTCTGTTTGTGTTATGTTTTGTTATGGGCTTCTAACTTAATTTGCATAGCTGCAATCATTTTCCCCCAAAATGAAAACTTCTATTCAATTAATGGCAGAACCAGGAACTAGTAATTTCCTTCTACAATGAATGCTACTTAGGTTTGATCAGTTATATTTTCTATTCAAAAAACCTCAACCATTTTAGACTTATAGTTCTGTTTATGGATGTCTATTTCTACATGTTAAATTACTCAAACTAGACTTTCTGAATACTGTGCATTGAAATATTTAAATGTTGGAGCTATTATTGTTTAAAAAACTGTATATGTTAAAGTATATCCTAGAATGGAGAAGGAAAGGGTAAAAACCAATTTTCATATACAATCCTAAAATCTATACATTTATTAGTAAAAATATGTATTATAATTGTTTAGTTCTTTTGAATTTGAGTTTTAAAAGAAAATTATCTTAAAACAATTAATGTGCTAAATTGAGTTCCACTAAAATCCATATGCTGGAGCCCTAACCCAAAGAATCCCAGAATGTGACTGCATTGTTAAATGAGATATATAAAAAAGTGGTTAGGCTAAGATAACACCATTAGGGTGAACCTTAATTCAATTTTACAACTATCCTTGTAAAGGGAGAATTGGGTATACAATGGCATATGCACAGTGGAGAGGCTGTGAAGGACCTAGCCAGAGGTCAAGAAGATGGGTCTCAGGAAAAATGAAACCTACTAACACCGTGATCTTGGGTTTCCAGTCTCCAGAACTGTGAGAAAATACACATCTGTGTTTTAAGCATCATGTTCTGGGATACACAGCAAATTAACACAAGATCTGAAATCATTAAATCACAGCAGGAGTGAATTCCATAATTTTAGGCCTTAGAAGAGTAGATTCTTTAAAGAAGAGTTGAATTTTCTTAAGCAGCCAGTTTTCAGCTGATTAATATATCAGTAAAATCCGAGGAAATAAGATCTATATTCCTATGAAGAATTCATTATATATATTTTTTAATTTTTGTGTTTTTTTTGGTACTAGATTTCAAACTCATGACCTCGCACTTGCCAAGCAAGTGCTTGTGCTGCTGAGCTAAATCCCCAGCTCAAAGAATTCATTCTAAAATCTTAACTCCCTAGACTGGAAGAAAATGGTGTGTGATGTGAAATTTAATGTCGTAGTGAACCCTGAGGGAAGACCTGAATAGCTCAGACTCAGGGCTTGCACCTATTCACTTCTTCAACCTCCTCTTACAACTGACCTAATGCTGCATAGTTAAAATTGCTACCCATATCTGCATATCCACCTCCATTTCATTACTTGGTCATCAACATTACTGTCTGTAACACAGACAGTATTTATATTCAAAAGAATAATGCCAGATATATACTCAACCAAAATACACACTTTAGGAAGAACTATCTTTTGACATTTTTTGTTTCGTTTTGTGTTTGTCTTTCTTTGTGCCATGGAAGCTTCCTGTCTTGGATGGAAAATCCTATTTTAAAGTCAGCCTAGGACTGTGATACAAACAGAGTTGTAACCTTCTGAGAAATAAATGTAGCAGTGTAAGACACTGAGATTTGGTGACTTTCTTACTGAAACAAAGTTGATTAACAAAATGAAAAAATTGGTCTGAATTTATAAAATATTTACCAGTAACATGGAGAGATTTTTAAAATTATATAAACCACTTATTAAGAAAGAAGACAAATGGAAGGATTGATTAGGATACATTAGTATCCTCCAGGGTACTCAAAATCTAAATCAGAAAAGTAAATACCTAAGTAGAATTCAAATCTGAATTAAATGCTACAGTAGCTGAAATGTATTATGATAATTAAATAAGGAAACTATGTGAGTTATAATTTTAGGAATGATTTTAAAAACTAGCTTGAGAGTAAAACCAACAAATGATCTTTAATCATGATAAATAGAGAATAATCTCAGAATTTCAGGCCCTAAATTCAATCAATATTCAGTACTCACATCACTGCTTCTTTAAGGAAATGTGTGACTGCAGCAGAGTACACACAGCTCCTATTTGTTTCTTCCTTTTGGAAATGCTGTACCAAGTAGTGTGCTCACATTATTCCTTTTAATCTTCACAGCACTCTTATAAGGTAGGTATTATTATCCTTATATATCAGAATGTAAAAGTGAAGCCCATCTTCATCAATGATTGACTGCCAGGAGCTGGCAATGTCAGATTAAAATTTGCTCAACATTAAAGTTCACTTGTATAATAACTGCAATGTATTACACTATTCTGCATTAGAGAATGTCAGTTGCCTAAAGGATTTCTGGTATATACTTGATTGCCCTTATTTAGCTTTGGCTTCCATCAGATCAAGAATCTGCAGAATCATGACTTCCATCACTTAGGTCTGCTCTTATTTCTTTGAGCCTGTTATCTTATGTTCTGCTAATTGCACAGTCTGTTTATATTGGCCAATTTTAATGCTTCTTTGCACTCAGGATCTTCTCAACAAATGCAAGTGACAAATTTGCCTCTTTGTTCACCTTTTTGCAAGTCACCTTAAGTTATATGTGGAAATAGGATAACAAGAGATGATGGTAGATGGGAAATAGGTACAACTTTTTATTGATTGAGGAAATAGATGAAAGAATGGTACTTAATTATAAGTACTTCTTATGTATATTTATCTTGTCATTATTGCTTTATAACTGAAGACTGATGATAAAAAATCATGAAATTAGATTTTTTTTTTCAATAGCAGTTAGTTTTTATCACCTTAACATCTTATCACTCAGGCGAAGATTATTTACTCTATGCAGTGCACTATTATAGGGAAAGACACACAGCGACAACTTATGGAGACTGCTGAAAACTGCTTTCAGATGAAAAACAGAAATCTATACACACAACTCAATGCACTATGTCAAGGTAGAATTAGAACCCCTCTAAAGCTTTCAGAACGAAAACGACAAATCAACCTCTAAGGAAAAAGGCACTTTACTCAGCTAATCCAAAAGAATGACACATGGGCTGGGGATTGAACTCAGTGGCATAAGTGCCTGCATTGCAAGCACATGGTCATGAGTTTGATCCCTGGTGCAAAATAAAATAAAATAAAATAAAATAAAGAGAAGGGCACATTTTTGATGGAATAGCAATACTCACAAAATATGTGCCTGTCATTAACTGATTCAGAAATTTATTTGAAACCCTCAATGGAGTGTATACTATAGTTCCAGCACTATGGGAGGCTGAGGCAGGAGAGTTGCGAATTCAAGTCCAGCCTGGGCAACTTAATGAGTTAGTAATGTATTTTTAAAGATGGGCATATAGTTCAGTATGAAGCTCAGTTTTAGTCGACAGTACTTCAGAAATAAAGTAAATAAAGACATAAAGAAAGGAAAGAGGAAGTGGGAAGAGGGAAAGAAAGAAGGCAGAAAGAAGGAAGGAAAGAAGGTGGAAGGCAGAAGGGAGGATAGGAGGAAATTTCATTAGAATATGAGCTTCTTTGTTGATATGCAAGAGGTCATATTACTCTGATTAATTTTATATATTTTGCATGTGTTTGAATTGTTAGTTTTATATAATATTTAATTTCAAAGAAGCATGTGTGTGCTTCAACTCCTACATATTTTTTTACAAAGAAATGATTCCTCTTCTGAAATCCAGAAAAAACAAAGCTGAATTAAAATACCTTAATTCTAGGAGTCGCTCTCATGTAACAGAAAGGCTGTGCAAAGACATTAGGTACTGAGGTCACACCTGAGTTCCTGGAGCCACAAAACTGTCCTTTCAAGATTCGGTATGATTCAGTCTGAAGAATTTAGTTCAGTGTCACTATTTGCTAGCCTTCTTCTATTGTTAGATTTACACAACTCCTTAAAAAGGTAAATCTTTTTAGTTAGATTTTAAAAGTCTAAGTGTGTGATAAAAAATAATTAAATTACTACAGTTGAATAGTGCTCTCTCTGATTTTCTAGTCAGGAAGGATGCATGTATACTCTATTTAAGCAAATATTCAAAAAACAATGGAATGGTAATAACTCATTTATTGGGTGTCTACTTTGTGATGAACATATGATCTGAACATCAATACTAATTATCCCTTCAAGCTATGTGGCTTTGGACAATTGTTTAAATTTTCTTTGGGATTAATGTCTCATTATTAACACAAGCATAGTAGTACTGTTTTTGAATAGTTATCCAAGGGTGAATAATTACCTGCAAACAAGTTATGACTCTCCTATACTTTCCTGCTACAAAATACCTTCTGAGACAAAGACTGGTGATTGTTCTTCTTTAGCTTTTCTTTCTCACCAGCTTAGAAAATGTCTTATATATACATATTAAAAGGAGACAGAAGTGACAACATTTTCTTATTTTATTACTGCTTCTAAAATATATCACAAGATAACAAACATGAAAATGTTATCTAGAAAGTAAGGACATGAAGAATGGCTCATCAATATTCTTTTTCAGATACGTTTTTCAAGTTAACCTGAAATGAAGCTGTAAAATGCTTATTTCAGTGCCTGATGCATCAAAAACACTTAATAAATAGTAAGTTTTTCCCTCTCTCTTGAGAAAGCTCCATGCCCAACTTTAAATCAGTGCTTTTACTTATATTGACACAAGGCTAAACACCATTCTCCCTTTCTAATGGTGGATTTTATCCGCCTTTCTCAAAGAGGCCTTTTGATAAGCTGGGCTCTTACTCTAAAGCACCTCGTTACTCATCCCAGGGCATGGGTTAAGGTGCACCCCGTGGCAAAGACTTATACGTGGCCCCCCATTACAATCAGTTCTTTCCTGCCTTTGATTGTGGTCTAGAATGGTTCTACTTTTAGACTGCTTGTGCTATTTTTAATTTTCTCACATATACTCACTTTATTTCTTAATTACCTGCTCCTTAAATGTCAGCTTCTGGATCATATTTTTAAATGTGTACTTCACAATGACAGGTGAATTTCTATTTTAAACTTATTTGCTGATTGACTCAAGAAAGTAAAGAGAACAGCTGGAGGACGGCTGACTTGTGACAAGTACATTGCTTTCCCTGGTGGCCTGGACATGAGATGTGCAGACTGCTATTTTATGGATCAACATCAGAATGAGGATTAAGAAACCTCAGTGACATTCAGTTATGGATAATACTGAATCGTATCACCTTACAGTCATTGGTATGGGACTTCTACGGAAGCTAAGAAGTATTCTGAGAGCTCTGGGAGCAAGCTCTAAGCACAAGCTTTGCCTCTGCACTTTACTAGCATTATGACCTTGTTAAAGTCCTATCACTCTCCCGAGGCCCAGTGGCTACATACTCAATATGGAATAATAGGATTGTTTGTTTGCAAAAAATAAAACATAAACAATCCCTAGGACTGTAAATTACAGTTGAAATTTAAGGAGTTTTATGATTTCTAAGCCAAAGTTTAGTGTCTGTTTAGAAAAATGTGTCCTCAAAAAAGCACTAGAATAAAAAGTTTGCAACTTTGGTAATGATGAAGATCATGTTCCAAGATAAAAATTTATTTTTGTAGCCAAATAACTTAATAAAACATGCATATTTTATCATAAACATTTTAAGGGGAAAACATTGTAACAGGCTTAATAGTTTGCAGCTGACACTGTAAAATTAGAATTCAGTGTTAGTTAATAGTAATTATAGGGAAAGTAATAAAATTAACCATTATACATCTTCATGCTTCAGAGAGAATCACAAGGACATATTTCTATCCCTTCAAAGAGAAGGTTTCTTGGGACCTGAGTGAGCACACACACACGCAATGAAAACACGCATGGACTCACATGCACTCACACACACATTCACAGATGATTAAACAGAAAACATCAGGAATTATGGACTTTGGAACCTTATAGATAAATTGTAGTAAAAATTTTCAACAACATTCTTTAGGCCATGAAAGCCCAAGCACTGATCCAAAGTCAAATTTAAAGAAGTCGTCAGCATAGAGAGACTTCTGCTCTGTGAACATAATAATAGGAGGGCCAAGGGCCAAATATGAGCAGGAGTTTAATCGCAGTATCTGGAAAGTAGCACATGTACAATGATATTCAAAAATAAATATTCCATGCACATTTATTAAGTGTCTAGAGCAGACAAAGTGGTGAGAAAAAGATATAGTTTTGCTTCATGGAGATTACAAGCCAGTAGAAATTATTATGCATCACATAATCACATAAATATGCATATAAATGCAAATAATGCCATTATTTTGAAAGCAAGCTAAATATTTCTATGATATTTATAGCTAGAAAACTAGATTTTTTATGTAGTGATAATATGCCACGTGCAAGACCCTAACTACCTGGATGTGTGTAGACATTATATGCCATAAACATGAACTAAAATTAATGATATCAACAAGAATGAAAAGGAGGAAAGGATAACTAAAGGAAGCAGGAGAAAAGAAGGGAATTTTTAAAAAAGAAATAATGTGTATTACATTAATGTACCAACTCCCAAAATAATTGTAAAATGCATGTACTGGAAGCATGCATCAATAAAATTAAATATATTTTTTTAAAAAATAGACTAGATTTTTCCCCGCATGGAGAAGGAATCAGGAGATAAATAACTGAGGAAGATATTCTTTCTATTCTGTGGATGAGAGGAAGACAAATGTTCCTACAAACAACTTCAAAAATCACTGGCTGAACTTACACAAAGCCAGTAAGTACATTCCTTGTTAGAAGCATTGTTCCTGGACATCAGTATTCCAAAAGCTGTTCAGGCAGCCAGACTCCTACTACCTAATAGCTCTCTCTCCATGAAACCCAGGAAAGAAAAGAGTCAGGCAGTTACATATACTCTGAATTTTCTCAACCCAGAGTGATACATAATTTCCACTCACATTATGTTAGTTAAACCAATCACATGAGCTCATGCTAAATACAAAGATACAGGGTAATTAATTTAAACTATGTACTCAAGAAGAGAACATTTTAATCATTACCTTTCCATCATCACCTGATCTGAGGATGAAAAATAACTCACAGTTTGAAGGTCTGGAGTTAAAAGAAGCATAAAAATTGAAAGGTACAGTGAAAGATTCATGGCTAAATGGAATATGCAACATTTAAGAAAAAGAATATAGAATAATTGTAGATAAAATAAAAATAAGAGGCATGAATGGTAAGAACGAGTTAAGGTTGGAAAGGCATGTGTAGACAGACAGTGATATTTAAGCCATAATAAGGACTGTGCACATTAATTTGATGTCAGTGGCAAGTCATGAGAAGGATGTAAATGAGAGCATGACACATATATTTACAGACCTCTAAACATTATTCTAGTTAAAGAAGCACAAGCTTAGAAATGGAGAGTTTAACAGAGAGGTTTTTGCATTGGTCCAGGTCAAAAAGGATTTAGATTTAATCAGTCTACTGACAGTGGAATCAGAGGGAAGTCAATAAATTCAATATACTTTACAAATAATCACCACGAAACAGTAATCATTTCCAAAGAAGTGACTGGAGTTTCCAAGAACAGAAACTAGAAAAACGGCAGAAGATCATGATCCCAATCAATTAAACTGAAGTTCCAAGAGTTGTTTAGCCGTCCTGGTAGAAAAGGTAAAATTAGATAGAGAAACGATAACAGAAGCCCATGAAATGGACCAACCAAGTAGAGTGGAAAAAACAGGGCTGTGATAACTATAAAGGTCACATGGGCTTCATTTGGACCACACAAAGTCTGAATTTTATCAGAAGATCTAATCACACCTTTCTCAGTGTTTGGACTGTAACTCAATCAACAATCTCTGAGCTCTTCCGGATCATAATCCCTACTTTTTTCTCCCCTTTGTCTTCTAAAAGTGTTGCATTATCTAGTAAAATATGCATTTATAATGGATTTGTTAAATGATATGTTCCATATCCCTGTCTTTATTCAATAAGAAAAGAGCTATGCAAGAACAGTGAAGGATTTAGATCTACTAATTCTAACTCAGTCGAGGATTATATGTGTTTTAACCTTGGGTAGCTACTTGGGTAACTGGACAAAATTTCAGAGAGAGAGAAGCCAGGGTTTAAATTTTTTAACTTGATGTCCCCTTGGAATGAAGTAACAGAGTGCATTACTATTTGGGAAAAATGCCTGCATCAGCCAGAACCATGGTCAAATATAGGCAGTTGTGATTTGCTCCAGTGGTACTGGGCAAAGTAGGTTGTGAGTTTGAAGTACATTAGCTTTCTTTTTGCTTTTTAATTGGGGTTCCTTTAAATTTATCTTAACAATGGTTGTCAGGACATTGACTTAGGGATATCTAAGGTCTCTAGATGTGTTCAGGTGAGACAAAATTTATTCAAAAAGAGCTAGTGGCTATTCTGTAGTTGTCAAGTTCACTATTCATGGAAATGAAAAATAGAGTAGTACGAAATGGTGGCAACCCTTCACCTCAGATCACCAATATTAAATATTTCATTCAACGTCAAATTCCTATTTTTAGATTTTTGGGTATATGATAGGCATTGGAGAAAATAAAATATCAACAAATGACTGCATCCTTAATCTTACAGCTCAATGTACTCTGTTCCTTTTGGATTGCATCTCTCCCTGTCTCTATCTCCTTGAAGCGATTGTGATCTTTGATTTTTCTTGTCATCAGCTACTACAGCCAATATGTTAATAAGTCATACTAGACGTACCTGAAAATATAATTTTTTCATTCTTCTGCTTCTTTCTGTTGTTGATTTTTTATTTATTTTTTATTTTAAAAATAAAAAACAAGGAAAATGATAAAAAAATTTCAAAACAAGAGGAGAGTAATAATGGTTGATACAATGTATATTGTTATTTTCAAAGTAATTGCTCAAATTACAAGTTGTGGGCATGAAAAACAAATCATACAATGTAAGTATAAACCTTGCTTTTCAGTAAAATAATAAAGATTAGTAATAATAACTATCTTAACTCATATATATGTATTTTCCTTTTCCCTTCCTTCTTTTGCCAGGAGTCCCCAACTTCTAGGCTGTGGACTAGTACAAGACCACACAGCAGGATGTGAGCAGTGAGTAAGTAAACAAAGGTTCAAATGTATCCATAGACCCTTTATATCAGTTGCATTATCATCTGAGATCCACAGTTTCTCTCAGAAGCAGCATTAGTATCTCATAGAATTGAAAATCCTATTGTGAACTGTGCATGTAATGGAAGTAAGTTATTCACACTTCATGAGCATCTATTGTCTGTTGATCTGAGAGGTAAACCTGAGCTGGTAATGCTGTAACTCGGAAGTAATTGCAAATACTGGTTAAAATCAGCAGAGATATCTGACAGCACGGAGATCATAAAAACCTAGCTGGCAAACATCTCAAAACTCTACCAGCAAGTGACATTTGACTGTGAAGCTGTATCTGGCAGCAGGCTTCTGGTCAGAATCCCACACTAATTTTCATCTACAGGTGTTCTGCCCATCCTTTTAATATCTCATTCATCTATACCTTTTTCCTACTGTAACCATTTGTGTCAGTGACAGTTTTGGTAAACCAATAAGATAACATAGCCAAAATGAATTTAAAAAAAGTACTGGAGAGATTTCTTGAAAAGAGAAGTCCCAATGATTAGGCATCAGAAGATACTAAGACTACCCACAGAAAGACAACTGCTTTAAAAATATGTTGACCATAGCAGAAAAATTCACAATAGCTAACTCGTGGAAGCAGCCTTCATTCCTCTAATCCAATTAATGGGTAAAAAATGTGATATTTACAGTCAGTGGAGTACTTCTCTGTCATAACAAAAAAATAAACGAGTAATTTGTAGGAAAATGGCTGGATGCACACTGAGGCCATATTGTTAAGAGAAATAAATCAGACATACAAGCTTTAAAAAATCACATAGTTTTTCTTGTATAGGAAAGCCAAAATACAGATAAAGAGCCACGGGAAAGGAATCAGAAGGTAGAAGGAGGGGAGAGACAGAGGGAAGGGGTGAAGAAAGAAAGAAGATGTGTCATGTAAATGTACCAACTCCACACAAGGAAAGTAAACGTTAGTACTGCGACCATATACTAAGAAAAAAAGTAAAAATCCTAAGAATATTACTTAAGTTATGAGTTCAATGGAAGAGGTAATTCACATTTTCCAAGTATTTTTTGTGTAAGATGCGATGACCAGCTATCCAAGAAAGACACAAAAAGATCAGGCACACTGCTTTGAAGTTTTTCCAGAGATGGGGGGGGGAAACTTTTGGAGTTTTTCCAAAAGGGAAAAAATTGAGCACAAAGAACAGAAGAAGTTATTGAAGGCTACCACTTCATCAAATGTATCTGTACTGAGAGCACCATTCTTTGTGTTAAAACACATTACTGAAGCTCAGAAGCCCTTTACTATTGTAAAAGAGCTGATCCTGCCTGCTGCTAAGGACATTTGCTATCAACTTTTAGGAAAGGCTACAATTTAACATTGGTACATGTTCCTCCTTCCACTGGCCCCAAAGTAGAAATATTAACTAACAGAGGTCACTGAGGTACAACTGTTAGAGATGATTTATGAGTCACCATGTTAAATAATCCAGGTTGATAAGTTTACCCATGTTGAAAATGAGGCTATGGTGTTTGTTTTGTTCAATATATTTTTAAGGTGGGTTTGCATGAGAATATCCTATGTGCTCTTTGCCAACCAAGATCACAGCTGCGTAATTATTTAAATATTTGAATTATTACATCTCAGTAAAACTGAATAAATTTTTTATGGTATATACATGGACATGGCAGGTGTCATGACAAGAGGGCTTTGTACTTTCACTCCTTGTGTCAAAAGATTCATTTCTGAAAGTGAACCTGCACACTGTGTCATCCATAAAGAAACACTGCATAGTCAAAAATGTCACCTGAATTTAATAACATTTATCAAGATGTGATTAAAATTATCAACCACATTTAAGCACATGCAATTAACATGTCTGTTCAGTGCAGCTTTGTAAGGGGATGGACACAGAGTATGCACGTCTTCATTTATAAATGTAGAAAATATATTTTTCTTTGAAGACAGATCATTTCCAGAGGTGTTTGATTAATGAGAGGAGCTCTAGACATTTCTTTTAGAAAAACAATAACCACTGAGTGCACATTTCGGTAATAAATAATGGGACATAAAACTTTCTTGTTGTAACATATTCATCCTGTTCAAAATATTCAGTCTGTCATATCAGAATAGAATAACTCTTCAAGTTACTAGATAAATTGGCTGCATTCAGAGCCTAACTGGAATTATGGAGGCAAAAATGAACTTTGATGTTGTTATTGTGTTGTTGTGTTTTAAACATTAGCAAAGATTTTGAAAGAAATTAAGCCAGGGCTTTTTTTTCTCCAAACAGATGCATGGTTAAGTAACACAACTTTCAAAATAATTTTTAAGCATTGCTTCCCAATGATAAAAGACACCCAAACTGCAAAGGAATTGATTTGTAATCCATTTATGAATAAGCCAGATAATTGACTATGCCACAGGAGGCAAAATTGCTTGGGACCACAGCTGGTGATGGACTTTCATGTCTGTCTTTTCAACTTTAAATCTCCATGGATTCTGAGTAAACAGTCAAGTCAGAACCTGCTGAGAAGTCTTTCTTTCCCCTTCACTCATCAAAGCCTGCTCCTATGTTCAGCATCTTATTGCAAAGCAGGATTTTATACAGTGATTACCCAAATGTTATTATCATCACCAAAATTATATTATGGGGTACACTGAATGTAAAAATACATTTCCAGGGTTGATATTTTGCATCCCCTTGAAATGGGACTGTCTCATTGCAGGGAAACAAGTTCATAATTCTCACTGATTCTGCAGTATACTGAGTTGTACTGCAATATAATAATAATAGAAATAAAGTATTTAATAAATATAATGCATTTCAATAATCACAAAGTCATCCCCTCAATCAGTCAATAGAAAATTGTCTTTCAAGAAATGGGTCTTTGGTGCCAAAAATGTTGGGGACTGCTACGTCTAGTTTGTATCACTGTTCCATGTCACTTCTTTGTACAGATAACATCTGAAAATCACGTTCAAACTCTTGAATGTGGCATTACAAGTTGAACCCAAGGTCTTTGCTATGTGGTATACCCCTAGCTGCCTTTGCCAAGCTTGAATTTGTGATTTTCCTGCATCAGCCTCCCACATGGCTGGGATTGTAAGCGTGTGCTGCTCTGAATGATTTGCCTCTCCGTCTTTATCTTGCTCAGTAGCTCAGGATGCATTAATGTATCTGGTTTTGCTCCTGTGCTTTAAAATTTCTAATGTATCACTCCAGGGCCTTTGCATTTGTTGTGTTTTTCTGACTGGGAATATCTTTACCCTTCCCTCATCATATAGCTTAATATTTCCACTGCTTTACTTATAACTCGTATATAATTTCCTTAGAGAGGCTGTTTATAATTCATTTATCAATGATAAGACTTATGCTACATGCATCTCTGCTCCTACATTTATGCTCTGTTCCTCTCTGTCTTAATTTGACTTCTTTCTAAGGAATATCTGAGACAATGATTTGAAATCAGGTTGTTTATTTACAAGTCATCTAAAAAATGAAATGAATAAGTGAGAGAGGAAGATAAGGAAGAAAGGAAATCCAATAAAAGGTGTTTTACTAACCTTAATATTACTAATATACGTGGAACTCAATTCCTTTAGAGATCCACTGAGAAACAGTGGAGAGTCAGCCCCAGAATTGTTCCTTGAAAGAAAGGTGGGTAGTTACTCACAAGCTCCCATCTACCAATGTTGAAGGTTTTTGTGTAGCCATAAATTGTCCTGATTTACTAGGTTTCTGGTAATGCACTTCCCTAGCTACAAAGAAAACACTGAGGAAGAAAAACAAAGAAATTAAAAGCGATATTAAAAGTATGTTTCTATCATATAAAAGGGTCCATCAATCCTGAAGCTGTGCTCAAAGCTAAAGTGAGGGAAGGAGGATGAAAAACACTAAAATTCTTTATCCTACTATGACTGACTATGATTTTTTTTTTGCTTAAGTCACTGTAAAGCTGAAAAATGCAAATGGGATTAGTGACATGTTTAATGTTTTTTAATATTACTGGACATCCTAGGCATTGATTTGGGTTAATGCTAGTGTAGGTTATAACATAATCTTTCCGTAGCTTTCTGGGTGACCCATTTTCATGTTGTTAGCTAAGGTTTCTTAAACTTTTATTATTAACTGTTTGCAGTAGACAAATATAACATTCATCATAGGATGTTGCTGTTGGGAGCGAAGCTGTCTGTACCTCAGGTATCTGGGACAAGTTCACTGCTTCGCATGAGCGTGGCAGGACCCATGAGAAGTGTGCAGCTCAGAGAGCACAAAGTGACTCGGTCTTTCCCTGAGGTGATATGGACAGCTCCTCTCTCATTCGCTTTATAACCACCATGGCATGAAGATTAGATGTTCTTCATGTTCAGGATCCTACTCTTCCCTTACAGTTCCCTGTAAACACCTCTTATGCTGTAGATGTGCAGCAGTCCTTTCTCCACGAGGAGAGGGGCTCTGCCTAACCTAAGCTTTCTCTTGTCAGTTCTTCGTCCTCTGTCGTCTTCCTTCTGGAATTTCAAGAGCTACCCTGGACTTGACATGTTGGTACATGTGCAAAGCACATTTTAATTCTTTTAATTTATCACTGTCACTAATACCATTAATAACCATAAAGTCACCATCAAAGAGTCAAAATCCTGATATACCTACAGAATCCAATACAAATTTTTCTCTCATGCTGTCATTCCCAGCTTCTTAACACCTACTACTGGGAATCAAATGTTTCCCATTTCTCCTGTTCTTTTCTTTCTTTTTGTTGACTTTTTCATCTCCATCAATTCCTCCATAGTGTTTATGCATCATACCCTTATTGTGTTTATCTTTATACAAATTGTATCAGGTTAGACATGTTTAGAAACCTATCACAATTTAATATTGAATTATAAAGTCATCTATGTCTCTATAAATTATTTGTTCCAATAGCTATATAAAAATCTCATTGTGCAATCATATTCACGCTCACTTAAATATTATTTGGTTGTTTACAGTTTGTGTGTTGTGCACAGTTCTGCACTCATGCTAAGGCTCCTATTCCTATCTCCAATTAATTATGTGCAAGGGTTCCAAAGAGTAAAGTTGTGTCAAGGATTTGTGATTTTCAAACTCAAGAGATTCTTCCAAACTATTTCTCAGTGTGGTTAAAATTTATATTTCTAAGCCGCTAGTGTTCAAAAAACCTTGTAAGTTCATATATCTTGTAAACCTTGAATATCTTCAGATGAAGAAGGGCATTAATTCAAAAAATATTCGCCAGTGCTTTTTAATCTTATTTCAAGCCTATTTTTATTCAAAGGTTAAAACCATATTCACCTACAACTTCTAAGATATCTTCTTGATTTTAGATGTATTACTTAAATTCTTCATATAGTTTGAGTTTCTCAACAAATAGTGGATGGCTAAGATAAAAATGTATATGTCTTTATATTAATTATCAGTTCTGTGAGTTTCATGCTTAATTATATTTATTTTTATGCCATTTTTGTACCACCTCTCTCATAAAAAATTTCTGACATGTGAATCTTATTCTGGACTTTTTGCTCTTTTGGTCACTTTTTTGTCCCTCTGTTAGTATTACATTAGGGTCTGATAATTTCACCATAAATACTGATATGTGATGTATTCAACCTCCTTTCCATGTTTTTCTTTTTCAGAAATGTCCTTGGAAATCTTGACCTTAATTCTTCCTACAAAATTTAGTATCAACAAGTTTCATGAAAGACCCAGTCAAGGTTTTGATTAGACTGAATCTTTAACCAGTTTTGGAAAAGTTAACATCTATATATTCAGCCCTCTGATGAATGGATATGATATATTTTTCCATTTATTTTTATCACAGTATATATTTTCATAACAGCATGTATATTTTCCTCTAGAAATGTTGACACCTTTTGCATTACTCCTATTTACTTGATAATCAAGGAATATTTTAATATATATTTGTTACATGTACTTTTTATTCTGTATCAATATTTCTATTAATATAGAATAAGTAAATATATATTATTTTTTCTTTGACTATAAAATCATTATAGATGTTACATTTTAATCAGGTTTTTTATTACTTTCACTCCACATTTTTTATAAATGTCCACAGTTATATTTTCCTCTTCTTTAAGAACTTTAGTCTCAAAATGTTAATAATTTAAAGCTACTGAAATCTCATATGCCTAAAATATTTTATTATGCCCTTATGTCTTAAGTTAGTATCACATTGTTGAAGCCTCTGTCAATAAAACAATTTATCTCTACCTGTTTTCATCCTTATTTCTGAAATTCTTCCTTATCTACATCACAGTAACTGCTATTTTGTGGCACATATTTTTGAATGACCTGCTTTTCTAAATGAGTTCTTGTTATATATCTGCCTTCAGCAGCCATACATTTTCACTGGTCATATGTTTAAACCACATGGTCTCATTTTATTTGGATGCCATTCTTCTAAAAATAAATCCTTATATTTTAGATTTCAACTGTTAAACTTCACAGCAAAAATAAATTGGAATAACAAAAAAAGAACACAATACATATTCTCTACTGACTCTTTTCCCAATGCAGCCGACATAAGAGGATTTTGATGGTGTTAAATGTTCTTTGGCTTAAAGTTCAAAAAATGCGTCAAAAATTTTTTTCAGGTGTTTTAAATATTCTTTAAGAAAATGTGCATAGTATTAATATTTGGAAGAGAAAAATCTCTTTGAACTTCATAACCAAAATTAGTAATTAATAGCTAGTACTGATAACAAAAATTAGTAACTAGTTTGCTGTTTTAAGATATTTTGGGCTAGGAATTTAGTTCAGTGGCTTAAGTGCCTGCCTGGAAAGTGTGAGATTGTGAGTTGGATCCCTGAACAACAACAACAACAAAAAAATTAAAAAAGATATTTTAGAGTTTCAATGAATTTTTACATTGACAACAGAGAGTATATATTCAGAATATACTAGAGTGAACTTAAACTGTAAATCATTAATTTTAGAGCCAACAGATTTTGCAAAATCCTAACATAATCACTTGTCCTGAAAATGTTTTGTCTTTTTTGTATGTGAGGAGACAAGGATTTAAAATACATATCACAAACTGAATTTCTACGTATTTTGTATCGTCTAGAGATACATTTTGTGAGACTAATTTAGTTACTTATTTGCATAAGTCATAAACAATTCTCTGTCATAAGGCTTTTGATATAAAATGTGAATTTACATAGGTTTTTTGGATCAGAAGACGAGTATATTGGTTTTTCATTTCTGTGTGGCAGCAATTTCAATTTTCAAGAGCAGTTCTTTCCTTTAGAAAAGACCAAGTACCATCCAGTACCCACCCGGTCCTCATACTTCACATATTTGCCTACTTGACTTGAAAACTATAGATATTTTCATCAGGACTCTGTAATAAGACTTTCAGGCCACATGGAGACACTTGCTGCTTTTACTCACAATCTGAAACCAGTGCTTCATTTTTTTCTTCCATATGACAACTTCTCAAGGGACTTTAGGCACCTAGGTCTCTCTCTCTCTCTTTCCTTCCCTCCCTTTTTCTCTTCCCCTCCATCCCTCCTTCCTTCTCAATCTCCCTCCCTTCCTCCTCTCTTCTCTCTCTACCTTCATGTTTCTCTTTCTCACGCTTCCCAGTTCCTTTTTTGCTTTGCATGAATTTCATAGTTTTTGCTTTTAATTGGAATAAGAATTAAATATAGGCTCAGGGAAAATAAGTTGAAACATAAGACAGTCTCCAGCTTGGCTGCACTACTATAGCCTATACTAGAACTTTAGGGGGAAATCTTCAAATTGTAGGAAGTATCTTTTTGCTAAACCTTGATGTCCACCTATGTATAGATTGCACAGATGCCATTAGATCAAGATTCAGGATTCTACATCCAAACCAAGTAGCACAAGTCTAGTGCAGTTAAAATCAGTCAATTTATGTAGATAAATGATATAGTATTTGTAAATGTGATCTGTAGTGATAATTAGGAGTGTTTATACTAATACTAACTTTCAGAATTACAAATCTCTCCCATGGAGAATACTGATAGAAAGACTTTGTTCTAACATCTCTGAAGAGCATAAGTAGACCAAGAGCACTAGTATAAGAGCATTTTGTTAGTATAATAAATGAAATTTAAACTAAAAATAATGTTCATTAATTACAGAAAATTTGGTAAATGTAGTGATTAGCTTGTGTACAGTACTTGCTGAACTCCTTTAGGAAGAAAATCCTTTTGATGTCAATTACTGCCTCATAGTTTCCTGGGTGGCAAACACGTTGAAGAGTAAAGTAATCATTCATTTCCATTCGATTTTCCTTTGTACTGTCTTCATAGTTATGGACTAGTCTCTGACTCTCTGTATACAACTTTATAAGGGTGAGAATGCTTCTTCCCTCCTGGCATGTTAGGTGATTTAATTAGAGGACCCACTTGAAGTGTTGGGCACACAATATGCCAGTTCTTATCCTGGTTGAAGTTGATTTTTTTTCCTCATCATCATGTTTCCAAATTATCTGCCCAAGAAATTTTTGTGCTTCTTTTTCACTATAAATCTTGTTTATTTATCTATTGTGTCAGATGAAAACACTTTCCTATTTTTCACAACATTGTGCTTTTGCTCCTGTATTCCAATATGCCTCAATTTACAAGGAGTAAATTGGTCCATTTCTGCTTAACCAACATTCAACAAAAAGAGAAGCGCATTGGATGTTAAGAAAAGAAAAGAAACTGTAATTTAAGATCTTAGATTTGTGTTAAAATGTATTTTCTAAGAAATGATTAGTTTAAAAACATGAGTACATTTTATAAGTTACTTATGGACTATATGTAAAAACAATCCCATGTGGTTAAAACTAATGTTTGTTTAGAAAAAATTAGTCTTTTCTAATATTTAAATGATTTTATAAAATTCATTTTATTAATATTAGAAAAATTTACTATTTTTATTATTTCATATGATAACTGTGATTAGCCTTATACTTTAGGTGAAAATTATTTCATTACAAAAGCTTTTGTTTGCATGGGGGAAATATGTAATATTGTTGATGGCAAAATATTACCTAGGATCTTTATTGTTTACCCAATTTATTGGTATAATATAGCATTTTTAGAATCACATATAATACTTTAATATATAGAAAAATAATTAAATAATAGAATAATGTACCAATAAAAGAGAAAATGAAGGATTAATAAGAGTCATTTACTGACTCATGGGTTTCAGTTCAAGTCCTAAGCAATGAGCAAAAAGTGAATTCATCAGTGTCACTTAGTCTTTTATGTGCTCGTGCAGTTTACCTACTCCATCCTTTAATTCGTGTGGCCTGTCTTCCAGTCCTACCTATAAGTCTCACTTTTAAATTAATTGCTTAACCTTGTATACATAAAATATCTTTAATAGAAAAGAAAAGATGTGGAACAAAACCTTAAAGCTTTCATAATGTGACTTCAAAAGAGAATGAGATAAAAATTATGCAACCATAGAAGATATGAATATATTGTGTAAGAAAGAGGAACACAAGTGACTGGAAGCTCAGTTCCACACTTAACTATGTCACAATTTTTAAATGTCACATTAAAAGTAAAGAAACAATTTTTAAATGTCACATTAAAAGCAAAGAGGGGAACTATGCCACTCAGAAGTAAAAATTCAGTTCAATTTTTTAATATTCATTTACATCATTGTTAATACATGAATTTTATATTTTCTTGAAGATGCAATGCAAATAGTTGGAGAGGGGAAATAAACCCAACACATCAGGCACAATGATTAGATATCACATCGCACATGATTAGATATCATGCACTGTATGTCCGGTATGAGTTTATGTTCTCTAAAATTGAAGAATTAATTTGAGGAACAATGGAAGTTAAGAGTAGAAATATTTATTGAGAGAAAGAAAACTTCTGTCTAAGAGAGAGACAGAAGCAGTCCCAAGTGGGTTGTCAAAGATTCTGTATTTTCTAGGGATTTTTATAGAGTAAAATCATGAGGTTAAATGTGTCAAGGTGGGGAAAAATGGAAACTCTCAAGATAGATGGGCACAAAATGAGACAGAACTATGATCAACCAATCAGATTAACTGTTCAGGTAGACTGGACCAAATTAGGGACAAATGGGAAACAGAGTCAAGTAACAAGTGATCATTCTTATGGATCAATGACTCTTCCTGTAGGGGGTTGGGATGGTGACTCCTGGCTTCTCAAGGTGATCCATACCTAATTCTTAATGTTTATACTTAGTCTGTGATTGTGTTTGTTTTGCTTTCTGTCTGGAGATCTGGCCCACAGCAAGGTGTGTCTCCTCCAAACTCACATGACCTCTGTGCTGGCTTCCTCAAGGGCCTAGCCCTTTCTGAGTGCCTGTAATATTTCTAACTAGCTCAGCTGCCATAACAGGAGCATGTCTAAAAACCCTATCAAAAAGTTGTGGTGTAATTTGAAGAAAGGTAGCTTAAATAAGGTTACCTTTAATCTTACTTAATCTGTACCTCTTATTAGAATCCAGGCTTTTTAACACTGGTTCTTAACTTTCAGATGACTGCAAAGTTGTAAATAATTTGTATCTGACAAAATTTTAAGTAATTTATATTTGGTATAAAAATAATCCAAATAATTGGATATTTTGCCTCATAAGAAATTCATATATCTTGAATTGAATGTTTCATTAATTAGTCCCAATGAAAATGTCTGGAAATTTCTTTGAGTACACCCTAATTTTGGATAGTTTTATGTGAGAGTTGTTTAAATTTATTTATTTTTAACTGGTCCATGTTTGCAGAATATGTTAATTACACTTGTTATTAAGAATTGATTTGCACACACAATACATCTCAATTATTTTAATAAACTTGTCTAACCCACCTCTTCCTCTTCCTACCTTACATCAGGGCTCCATTTCCCTTTTCAAACATTCTATCTCCCTATTTCCTGCTTTCTGTCTTTGAGTCATGTTTTCTATCTTCAGTTTATTTACTTTCTTGTTGCCTCATTAAAAGAAACCAAACAATATTTTGATGTGTGTGTTTGATTTGTTTTACTTCAATTTCTGGTATCAAAGTGCAGCCATTTCCCTATAAATTATCAAACATTTCTTTATACCAACTTAGTACATCATTGTATATAAATACCAGCTTTTATTTCTTTTATTTTGTCCTTTAAATATTGGTACTTGGTTTTTCTCATATGAAAGAAACCATGTGATATTTAAGCTTGAGTGTCTTATTTTATATAGTATAATGTGTTTAAGATGTGTTCATTTTATTACAAATGGCTCAAATTCATCTTTTTTATAACAGAGTAGTATTCCATTGTATATAAATAAATACCACACTTTTTATCAATTTGTTTGTAGGTAGACATATAGTTACAAATTTTAACTAGTATGAATGTTAACTGCTATAAACATTGATATGGATTTATTGTTGTAATGTGATGTCTTCAACTCTTGGGAAGATAACTAGAAGGTGAATAGCAAGGTAAAATAGAATTTCCATATTTTTATTTTTTAAGGATTCTCTATACTGATGTTTCATTATAAAACTAACCAATTTTCATATACTTTATTAGTATTTGTTTATAATACATAATTACATTCACATTGAAGAATTGGTATATATAACATGCATTAGTATACTATTGTTACAGGCAGATGACCTTATTAGAAATATTATAGGCAGTCAGACAGGGCTAGGTCCTTGAAGGAGCTAGCACAGAGGCTCAGATATTTGATGACCTTGGAGGAGACACACACCTCTTGCTGTGGGCTAGATCTCAAGACAGAATGCAAAATAAGTGAAATCACATCCTCAAGTATAATCCTTAGGGATTAGGTATGGATTATTTTGAGAAGCCCAGAGGTCACCATCCCAACCCCTATCAGGAAGACTCACTGATCCATAAAGAATGCTTACTTGCTAAGTGACTCACATCCCCATTTGTCTCTGATTTGGTTAAATTTTATCTTAAAAACCAAACTTATTAGTTGACCATAGCTCTGTCCCATCTGCCTTGTGAGTTCCCAGTTTTCTCCAAATTTAGACCCCCCTCACCTCATGATTTTACTCTATAAAAATCCCTAGAAAAGACAGAATCTTTGGCACAATGCTCAGGACCATATCTGTTTCTCTTTCTCAGTTTTATTTCTCTCAATAAATATTTCTGCCCCATTGTTCCTAAAATTCATTCTTTGAGTTTAGAGAACAAGAACTCATACTGGACATATAGTAGGTTGGGAGTTTCATTCCCCTATAACACTATGTGCATCACATCTCGATAAGTAATATGTTATACAAGATAATTGGAATATGGATATGAACTAAACTTAAATTTTGTGGATTTCCAAACAAATTAAAATGATAGACTAGCCAGCAGTCTGGAGGCTGAGGCAAGAGGATTCATGACAATTCCAGACCAGCCTGGGTTACAAAGTACAAAGTGAGCTCAAGGCCAGTATGAACTGTGTAGTAAAACTCTGTCTCAGAAAAACAAAAGTAAATAAATTAATTAACTAATTAATAAAAAATAGACCACCTCAGGACCAGGAACTCCAGCCAGGGGTTCACACAACCACAATCCCACTGCTGCTGTTGGGGACCCCCCACTTCCTGGACTTAGTATTGTTGTTGATCTTCAGCTCCTACTCCTTCCCTAAGAACCTTGGACTGCAATGGATTAACCATGCTGTGTCAATGGCAGACTCAGGAACCCCTCATCCAAACAGAAGAACTTGTCAGGCTTCCATTAGTTAGGTGAGTTTGCCCCTAAAATAGGAATAGAGTTTGCCATCTTCAGTGGGTAAATAGGAGCAATAGCGAAGCCCCCTCTAGAAGTAGACCATGGCAAGCTTGGCAAGAGTGTGGGTGAATCCTTCCACCACACAGGGAATATCAGGTAGGTTGAGGAGGGTGCAAATAAGGCTAACCCAACCTGGAGAAAATTAAAAAGGCCTATGAGACACCCAGGGAGACAGTAGGGTTCAGCTGAGACAAACACTCTAAACAGGGAGATCTGGTGACTGAAAAACCTGAAGACATAATAACAGCAGGAAGTAAAGTTTGATTTCCATCAATACTCCTAGGCTTGTGGAATTCACGTGACTGGGCCATGTCTTCATTGTGGCACCCAGCAACTGAACAAACTACAACCTTATGGTAGGACCCTAAGATACACACTACCAACCATTGAGACTAGTGGGATTGAAAGACCAAATATTAACCAAAAAGGGGAAAATGTCAAAATGAAAAAGCAAAATGCAATCTCAAACATTTAGTCCATCAGGACCAAGTACAGGAGACATTGAAATATAGGACTTCAAAAGTCACATACTAGAAATCTCTGAAAAGATAGCAAGTGAAATAAAAAAAAATGCATGAGGCCATCAGGGAAATCAAATTAGAAGTAATCTCTCTTATAAAGACAAATAACAACCTTAGTAAAAGAGTTGCTAGGCACAGGTAGATAATAAATAGATTTTAAAAAGTACAAGAGCATGGGAAACTGATTGAAAACTTGATGAACAATACAGGAAACAAACAGAATCCATGAAATAAACTGAAGAGACATCCAAAAAAAACTCTATTGAAAGCTGGCAAAACCATTTAAATGAAGCTGAGGATAGAATTTCAGACCTTGAGGACAGGATTGCAATTAGCTAGAACTTTTAAAACTAACAGAGCA
This sequence comes from Hydrochoerus hydrochaeris, assembly GCA_004027455.1. Classification (NCBI taxonomy): domain Eukaryota; kingdom Metazoa; phylum Chordata; class Mammalia; order Rodentia; family Hydrochaeridae; genus Hydrochoerus; species Hydrochoerus hydrochaeris. The sequence goes on from PVLA01005681.1 coordinate 113,903, forward strand.
GCATGAAATGAAAAGCCAGCAGCTTTAAGATGATGTGAAGAGAAAAATATAAGATTAATAGGCATCAGTGAAGATGCAGGAGTCAGCACAAATGAGATAAGTAAACTATTCACAGAAGTAAGAGAAGAAAATTTCCCAAACATGAGGAAAAAAATCAGATATGCAGATAAGTGGGACATATAGAATGCCAACCAGTAACAAGCAACATTAATCTACACCCAGCCATATAATAATTAAGAACCCAGACATACAGCATGAAAAAAGAGTACGAAAAGGTGTTAGAGAAAACACACAACTCACCTATCAAGTAAAGCACGTTAGAATCACTGCAGACTTTTCCACACAAACCCTCAAGTCAAGATGAGCTTGTAGTGAGGTATTTCAAGCACTAAAAGAAAACAAATTTCAACTTGGATTGATATACCCCAAAACTTTCATTCAAATTTAATGGAGAAACAAGATACTTACATGACAAAAAACAACTGAAGAAATTCATATCCACCAAATCAACCCTAGAAAGAGTATTGCAACACATACTTTAGAGATAAAAATGATCACAATCTCCAGAACAACAGAAAAAAACCACCAAGCAGGACAAGCAATTAAGCAAGGGGGAAAAGCAGAAAACAAACAACTGGAATATAACATGGCAAAGTTAAGCCAGTATACATCAGTTATATCCATAAATGTAAATGTCCTCAACTCACCTATCAAAACAAATAGGTTGACAGAATGGATCAAGAAACATGATCTCACAATATGCTGCATACAAAAAACACATCTGACCCAAAACTAAACTCATAGATTAAAAGGCAAAAGATGGAAAGCACTATTCCATGCAACAGGGACGTAGAAAAAAACAGAGGTAACTATTCTATTTGCAGACAATGTGAACTTCAAACCTAAAATGATTAAAAGAGATAAAGAAGGTGACTACATACTCATTAATGGAAACATTCAAGAGGAAGAACTAACAATTATAAATATGTATGCACCAAATACAGGAGTACCCAACTATATAAGACAAATACTAATGGACATGAAAAATCAAATACATAAGAACACAATTATAACAAAAAACCTGAATACCCTATTGTCACAAAAAGATATATCAACTAGACAAACAGTCAACAAAGACATAATAGAACTGAATCATACCTGTGAACAACTGGCCTTAGTAGATGTTTACAAAGTGTCCCCCCCAACTGCATCAGAAGACACATTCTTCTCAGCTGTGCATGGGACATTCTCCAAAGTAGACTATACATTCCAACATAAAGCATTCTTCAGTAAATGCAAAGGTATTGAAATTATCCTATGCAAAGTATCTGACCATCATGCACTGAAATTGGAAGTTAATGGCAAAAGAATTTGAAAAACCTACATAAATATTTGGAACTTAAATAAAAACCTTCTGAACAACCAGTGAGCTACAGATGAAATTAAAGAATAAATAAAGAAATACCTGCAATTCAATGAAAATGTGGAAACAACATACCATAATCTGTGGGATACAATGCAAGTGGTGCTAAAAGGGAAAAATAAAGCAATAAATTGTCACATCAAGAAAACAGAACCAGCACAAATAAACAACCTATGCTTCATCTCAAGCTTCTAGAAAAAGAAGAGCAAGTTAAGCCCAAAACTCATAGAAGAGAGGAAATTGTAAAGATTAGAGCAGAAATCAATGCAATTGAAACTAAAAAAAAATACAAAGAATTAATGAATCCAAAAGCTGTTTGTTTGAGAAAATAAACAAAATTGACAAATGTCTAGCTCACCTTATAAAAAAAAGAAAGAAAGAAAGAAAGAAAGAAAGAAAGAAAGAACCCAAATTCACAGAATAAAGACTGAAAAGAGGGAAATTACTACAGATCACATGGAAATTCAAAAGATCAAGAACACCTACTTTGAAAATCTTTACTCACATGGACTGGAAAACACAGAGGAAATGGACAGATTTCTAGAAACATATGAATTACCAAAGCTCAACCAAGAAGATATAGCAGTTTTGAATAACACAATATCAGCTACTGAAATTGAAAATGTAATTTAAAATGTAGCAACAAAGAAAAGCCCAGATCCTGATGGATTCACAGATGAGTTCTACAAGAAATTTAGAGATTTGATGCCAAAATTCTTTAAAATCTTCAATAAAATTGCAAAGGAGGCAATCCTCCCTAAATCATTCCTGGAGGCAAATATTACTCTGATACTAAAAAGAGAGAAAGACTCAACCTAAAAGGAGAACTATAGGCCAGTCTCACTAACGAACACTAATACAAAGATTCTCAATAAAATACTGGCAAATACAATCCAAAAAAATCATCGAGAAGGTTATACATCACAACCAAGTGGGATTCATTCCAGGAATGCAGGGATGGTTTGACATATGCAAATCAGTAAATGTAACATACCACATCAACAGAGCAAAAAAATCAAAAACCACAAGGTCATTTCGATAGATCCAGAAAAAGCTTTTGATAAAGTCCAACACTTGTTCATGATTAAAATCCTTCAGAAACTTGGAATACATTGTGTTTACTTCCATCTCATAAAGGCCATCTATGACAAACCCCAACAGAAAACATTATACTAAGTGGACAAAAGCTTTCACTCTAAAATCAGGAACAAGACAAGGATGTCCATTATCACCACTCCTATTCAATATAGTTCTGGAAACACTAGGCAGGGAAATCAGACAAGAGAGAAATAAAAGGAATAAAGATAGGGAGGGAAGAAGTGAAATTACCACTATTTGCAGATGACATGATACTCTATATAGAAGACCAAAAAAACTTCATTAAAACACTACTAGAGGTAATAAACTAATTTAGCAGTATAGCCAGATACACAGTCAATGCTGAAAAATCAATAGCATCTCAAAAAACTCACCAAGGGAGAAATTATGGAAATATCATCTTTTGCAATAGCATCTAAAAAAATGAAATATTTAGGAATCAACCTAACCAAGAATGTAAAAGACCTATATGTTGAAAATTATGCTACACTAAAAAAGGAGATTGAAGAAGATATTAGAAAATGGAAGGATATTACTTGCTCTTGGCTAAGAAGAACCAACATTGTGAAAATGGCCATACTTCCAAAACTGTTGTATGGATTTAATGCAATCCCAATCAAAATACCATTAACATTCCTTACAGATCTAGAGAAAACATTCCTAAAATTCATTTGAAAACAAAAGAATTCTAAAATAGCAAAGACAATTGTGGGCAACAAAGGCAAGGCAGGAGGCATCTCAATTTCTGACTTGAAATTATACTACAAAGCTACAATGATAAAATCAACATGGTGCTGTCAAAGATGTAGACCTGAGGATCAATGGAACAGACTAGAAGATGCAAACACAACTACAAAGACACTAAGTCACATGATATTTGACACAGGGGCTAAATGTGTTCACTGGAAGAAGAATAGCCTCTTTAATAAATGATGTTGGAAAAATTGGCTTTCCACATGCCAAAGACTGAAACTAGATCCATGCCTATTATCACACACTATACTAAAGTCAAAATGGGTCAAGTATCTAAATATTATTAACAGAAACACTATAATTCTATTAGAATGCAAGACAGGTAGAAATATTGGAGACATAAGGGGTAGGCAGAGAATTCAAGAAAAGACTGCAAACCATAAAGGAAACACTTCAAACAATCAACAACTGAAATCTCATACTATTGAAAAGTTTTTTTGAACTTCAAAAGAAATCACCAGAAGAGTGAAAAGAACACCCACAGAATCAGAAAGAATTTTAACTAGCAATCTCTCAAAGGATTTATATCCAGAACATATAAAGAATTGAAAAACATCACCCCCCAAATTTAACGACCCTCTCCAAAAATGGGCATCTGAGATGAATGCAAATTTTTCAGATGAAGGTATACAAATGGCAAATAAATACATGAAGAAATGTTCACCAACACTGGTCATTTGAGAAATGCAAATTAAAATGGCACTAAGATTTCATCTTACTCCGGAAAGAATAGCTGCCATCAAGCAATCAACTATTAACAAATGTTGGCAAGGCTATGGAAAAAGGAACACTGCTCCACTGTTGATAGGAGTCTAAACTGGTGCAATCACTATGGAAATTAGTATGAGATTTCTCAGAAGACTAGGACTCGAAGTTCCATTCAATCCAACGATTCCCCTCATGGGTATTTTCCCAGAATAGCCGAAAAGGTCATGTCACAGTGATATATGTGTACCTATGTTCATAGCAGCACAATTTGTAATAGTTAAATCTTGGAAACAACCAAGATGCCCATCAATCGCAGAATGGATGAAAAATACGTGGTATTTTTATACAATAGAATATTACTCAGCCATAAAAAAGGATGATCTTGAGGCCTTCATAGGTAAATGGAGACAACTTGAGACTATCTTCATAAGTGAAATAAATAAGAATCATATTTGTAAATATCACATTGTGTCACTAGTGTGAAAAGTAATAAGTAATAAGTAACTGTAGGAGTAATAAGACCTAAAATGTGTAATTGGTATTATAAAAAAAAGAGCAAATAAAGGATATAACTGCATGTGAGTTTAAGTGTGTAGGACTGATAACCACATTACTAAGTTTTTGTTGGATCATTGAACAGAACTGTTTGCACTCTCACTATTTGAATGTTCACTTTTTATGCTTTAATTTTGTAACTAGAGCAACCTTTTCTTATATACAATATGTAATTTATCAACTAGTGATTTCTTAGTGTTTATTTTTACTTTTTTTGAAATTTTGTATTATTTCTACCTTTTTTTCCTCTTTTGTTTTTTCTCTTTAATAAAATTTAAAATAAAATAAAATGATAAACTAAAAATCAGCAACTAAATGATAAAGATTATACAGCCAGTACAGAAAAGGGTGATAAATAGAAACAAAAAACAAGCCAAACCAAAAGGTATAAAACAACAACAACAACAACAAAACTTAATCCAGGCATCAAGGCATCATTTCCTAAAGTGGTAATATTTGACTTATCCATTTAGTAGGAATTTGCCAAGCAATGAAAATTTACTTGTGAAACACTGTCAAGACAAATATAGTACCTGATATACTGACATTATCATAGAATTAAAAATTCTCTGGTTATACTGAAATTGTGTGGAGTAGATGACAGCATTAAAGCAGTCTACAAGGTTTTTTTCTGGCAAATAGTTCAAACTATGAAGTTCATAAAGATATTATGCAACAGAATGAAAAACAGGTGTGTGTTTCAGGAAGTTCACTTTGATAGTCATTTGAGAAAGCTAAACTTCAGGAAGAGAGACCAAGTAGTAGATATACACATTAATTCAAAAAAAGTAGAGGCTCTGAGCTGAACAGTTTTGAAAGTTGATTTAGATATATTTAAGACAAAAAACAACAACAACTGACACTGACATCATTTAGGGGGCAAAGGGAATTAAGAGTCTAACTTGATGGTCAAATTTCATTCAACAGTGTAAAATACATAAGTGGACTTTATAGAGTCAGAGAAACTGCAAGGTATAGAAGGAGATGGTGTATTATTTTTTTTCTTACTGTTACAGTTTGACAAAATGTAACTGAAAACAGCACAGGCTTGTTATCTCAGTTTCCCCTGGTGAAGTACCTATCCAACGTTAGCAAGGTCATCTCTGGATTTTGCAAGGCCAGATTTAAGATCCTGCATAGGATTATCTTCATCCTGAGTCTTGACTAGGTAAAATTCATTAGCAAATTCTTTCTGGTTGCTGGTATAATTGTTGTTTTTTTTTTTTTTTTTAGCTATGTAACTGTGTTTTGTCATAGTCATCTGAAAAAAAAATACATTCCAGCTTTTGATTAGTTTTATCACTCAAGACAAGCAAGGTATCTAATGTTTCCTTGAGTTTTCTTACTTTTCTTAACACACGATTGTGTCAGAGTTACCAGGAATAATCATTTGTTGAACTCTATTGATTACCAAACAAATATATCAGTAAAATTACTTACATCATACAATGCTATGTGATCACAGGAATCATACTCCCTAATATTACATTGAAAGGGATGGAATCATACAGCTTATGCGCACAAGGCAGCAGGAATGTTGAAGGCATTTCAGAATTCCACCTGTCACCTTAGAAAGGAAGATCATGGAAAGATGTAATTATGGGGAAAAAAGACAATGAGAAAACAAGCATATGTAGGACCTGTCATGGTTTATGTCCATGGCCTCCAAACCTCATGCAAGTATGGGCTCAACCAAATCTAGCATTTCGTGTTTGGTTCATTGTCTAGCACTTAGATTGGTGGTGTGAGTGCTACACCAGCCTAGGGGTGGAGCCAGCATACAACGTAAAGACAGGAAGAAGGTGTTGCTCCCTCTGCTGATTTCATTTGCTGTTTGTAGTTGGTCGTTAATGGCATTCTGCCATTCCACTCCACTGCTTGGACTGGAACCTCAAAAATTGTAAGAAATATACCTTTCCTTCTTTCATGTTGGGCTTAAGGTATTTTGTCTCAGCAACAAGTAAAAAGTAACTAAGATAGGATCTGACATAGAGAAAGAAAAATCAGGATGGGCGTAGTGGCATGGGGTGTAATTGTAGCACTCAGGAGGATAAAACAGGAAGATAGCTATGAGTTCGAGGCCAGCCTGGGCTACATAGTGAGTTACATCTCAGCCTGAACTATACAGCCAGATGCTGTCTCAAAATCTCAAAATACCAGAACAAGAAAAAGAAAGAAAGAAAGAAAGAAAGAAAGAAAGAAAGAAAGAAAGAAAGAAAGAAAGAAAGAAAGAAAGAGAAAGAGAAAGAAAAAAAAGAAATCAATGACTACTCACATATACATGATTAAATCAATCAGTCATAATACACTTATGAGTATTCATTATATAAAATTTATATTCATAGATATATAATTACATTCCTCTTAGGAAATATCACAAACATATTAATAAATAGTATATAATAGTAATTTAGGTTATTAAGGAAACAATACACATTCATGAAAGTGAGATTTGGTTTTTATTCTTCCAAGGAAATTCTTAGTCTCCATTTTTAAACAAAACTCCACCAACTTTGCAATTGAAATGAGAAACAAAGTATAACTTACCTCTATTGGAACCTCCTAAGTTTTAAATTCCTCACAATTTTATTTAAAGAGAAAAAGTAGTATGCAGGGATGACATCTAAGAAAGATAACTCCATGAAAAAAACCCATTTCCCACTTCAAATTATGTTGCCCTTATTTCGATTCTTTTAATATCTCTGCTACACTTTGTTGGAACTACTCCAAATTTATATATTTCACAAAAGTTGTCAGACTGTCAGTTGTCCTAACATCATAATAAATACCTGATATTTGCTAAGTATATAGAATTGTCTCACAGTTTAAGAACCTCCCAACCCAACGATAGTTTTGCTCTTAAAGAAATAACTCCCGAAAAGGAAATTCCACTGTCATTCCTCCAGCAACTTCTTCCTGTGTCTAATTACCCTTGCAGCTTTGGACTTCTTGTGTTGGTCTCCCTGGATATATACAACAGCTGGTAACCACACTCCTTACAATGACTGTTCATAAATCTGCAGATTTTCTTAAGCCATCTAGATTCATTATCTCTAACCCACACTAACTACATTGTATACTTAATAGTTGATTTCACATGTATTCTGCTCTTGAGGGCCAGGCTTATGGCACATCGATAAATGACTATGATTTCCTCCATTCTTGTGTTTTTAAAACAAATAAAAATAATTTGAGACAAATTGAGATGGCACTAGTATCATGCAAATCAATGGTTTGCCTAATTATGCCTCTGACTAGCAACTCAATTACACATTCATAAAGTATGCACTAAAAACAAGTATATCTCATCATCCTATCTGATAATTATGCTCACTCCCGTTCTAGCATCCTTCTGCAAAAGATTTGATTGGAAAATAAATACAGTTAATGTGATGCTTGGATTTACTAATCCTTCTCTGATCACTTTAGTACTCTAAATAAATACTTTATACGGTTGAAATGCAGTACTTTTATTCTAATATTATTTCATCCAGCCTTGGTGGTATATTTAAGATTCATTGTACGTTTTTTACACTTCTCTGTGCAGCATGATTTTCTATCACTTTTATGCTTTCAATGTCAGTGAATATTGCAACTTTTTCCACATAATATACCCTATTATGCCTAATGTCCATAAAAGTTGTAAACTTGGTAGCCATGTCTGAGTCTGAATTGTTTAAATACTACTTACTGGCTTGGCATCATTACCACATTTTTCCCCTTTTTACTAGCACTAAACAAGAATGTGAAATGTGACAATGCTGTCTTCTATATTTCTTATTTCTATAATAACAGAATAACTCTTCTCAACTATATTAATAGAGAAAATGTATTTAGAAAAAAGTAATATGTTTTTGTTTAGGTGATTGATTCAAATTTGGAATTCCAAGGTTGGGATCCTTCTTACAAAATAGAAGACTACAAGTGATGTCAGCAAAGTACAGGTGTGAGAGTTCTCAATTCCATCTCTCTACCTGAAATTTTTAAATAACTTCCATAGACAAATATGCCTTTATGAATACCTTAGGAATTGGTAGTGAGATTGGAAAATCTCTTGGAAACAAAACTGAGAGAAGGTACATTCTAAAATTTATCTTGGCTAAATTACTCTTTCCCTAAGCCAATGCATCATTGCACATAGGGAATTTCCTTGGGTGTGTAGTTTTTCTACTTAGGAAAGAGGTTTGAAAGTAGACTTTCACTGTACTTACCATTCAGGGAAGCTCAAAATGTAGCTCTGTATGGAGGTATACTATTGTCTTGTCTCATAGAAAACACTGAGAGAATTGTCAAGACTTGATAACTTGAGTTCAGTTAGAAAAAAATAAAAAAAGCAGAGGCAAGATCAACCAGCACATAGACGATAACAGTGACTCCGCAGTCCAATTCACACGTGACATCGGAGAGTCTAGCTAAACTTCATGCTGCGGGAAGCATAGTCCACAGAGCTAGACCTCAGTTCTACCAAGGATTCTCCCACACACTTCATCTTCTCCTTAAGCCTCCCCCAGTTTAGGAGACAAGTGAGGAGGAACATTTTACCTTTCGAGGGAATATCTGGCCCTACTCAGAGTAAGGGGTTGGAAAGCACATTTACCAAGTCTTGGCAATCTGATTACATTTATCCTAGACCAGAAGTCAAGCCCAAGTCCGTGTCTAAGTATAGGCAACTCAGGCCACAGATAATAAGGCTGAGCAGCTATCTCAGATGCTTCATGGAGCTCTGGAATCTAGTGCACGGATCTCGCAATCAAGATTGTAAACAAAGTCAGATTTCAAGCAACAGTACTAGCCAGCCAGCAAAGGCAATCTACAAACCTTGCCCTGCAGAGATTATTACAAAATCAATCCAGTAGCTCTGCTTAACTGCAATATTCCACCAAGTGGAGTCATCTGACTGCAAGTCACGGGCAGTTCCAAGAAAATATGAATAGGAAATTAAATAAAATTTGAAAGTTTCTCATAAAATGAGAAATTTGAAAAGAAACAAATAATAAACAGAAATACTAGATATAAGGTAAAAAAGTAACTGAACTGAACAATCAGTAAAGGAACAATCCAACGATAGATGGATCAAATGGAAACTAAGCATCTACATTCAAATATAAAATATTTCTTATTATCCGGACTGAGAAGAAAAGAATGCGGAATGAAAATGGCCTTCAAGAACTATGAAACACCATTAAGTGACCTGACCATGGCATAACAGAAATAACAAGCAGACAGAAAAAAAGCCTAGAAAATATATTTAAAAGAAATAGCACTATAGATTCCTCAAAAAAGTTAGAGACAGACAACAAATGATTATTAGAAATAATATATTCAGAAAAGTCATCGGATATAAAATGCATGTTGATTATGTATGAATCAATAACACTTATATAAGTACCTAAATAAATCATAGAAGATCTCCATGTCATAGATCTGAGCAACAATTATTTCCATGTAACTTTAAAAGAATGGACATTCAAAAAGTAGGCAAAGGAGGGTAGTAGCAAACTAAAATGTTTTTATGAACAAAGGGAACAATAAAAAATACAGAGATAACTCATAAAATGTGAGAAAGTATTACAAACTATGCATCAAAAATGAACTAATATCTAAAATATATAAGGAACTTAATTGCAAGAAGAAAGTAGAATGATGGTTACTAGAGGTGTTTGGGAGGAGGACTATAAAGAAGGTGAAAATTGGGATTGTTGATAAAAGCATCCAAAGGTTCAAACAATAAGTTTTGACATCTATTTCACAGTAGAGTGACAACAGTCAATAGCAATGTAAGAAATTTCAAGAAAACTAAGAATAAGTTTTGAATGTCTCACCATAAAAACTGATAGGTAAGAAAGATAAGGGATATATCACATAATGAATATATTGATTAATGGACATATGGATTGTTGATAATGGATTACTAATTGAGATAATGGGTATATTGATTATTGGTAATGGAATATTGATTGAGATAATAGGTCCATTGATTGATTAATGAATATGTTGTGGTATATATATATATATACATATATATATATATATATATATATATATATAGAGAGAGAGAGAGAGAGAGAGAGAGAGAGGATATATTGATAATGGGCAAATTGATTAAAATTTAGTTATTTAGCATTAGATAAATTGATTAAAATTTAATTATTTTACATTGTATATGCATACCAAAACATTACATTTTACCTTTTAAAAACAATTCTATACAATTATAATTTGTTATAAAACTAATAATAAAAATAAAAAATTAATTCCAAAAGTTAAAACATAAAAAATAAAAAGTTTTGTATATTGAGCAGTCCATATATTAGAGAAATATTTGTTTTGCTTTGCATTTTTTAAACACTAGTATACACATCCCTGAGTGCAAGTGTATGCGATCATGAGTATATAAATTTGGCCATTTTATTCTGCAGTCCTTTAAACTACCTAATAAAATCTTGGGCCATTTTCCTTAGCTATTAATTATCTGAATAATTTGTTAGATCTTCTTAAATATTCTGGATATTTCTGCTTTATGTAACATGTATGTTGCAAAGGTTTCCAAGCTTTTCAATTTTTTATAAATTGTATTTATACAACAGTTTTGTTTGCATAAAAAGTTGTAACGTTTGCTGTCTTCATGATTGTCTTTGCAGATTCTGAATCTCTTACTTGGTCAATAGCGTCACTTCCAATATTTGATGATGCACTTTGTCTCTTAGGTTTTCTTTAAGATAAATATGATTTTTCTTTTTATGGATGATGACTTGTTAAGTAATAATTTTCCTGCTAAGTTAAGATATTATCTCAAGTGCATATTAAATACTCAAATATGTCAGTTATTTCTGGATTCTTTATTGTGTTGCATTACTTCCATATATGTATATATGCATATACATATATCTGTAAATGTATGTATGCATACATGTATATGTATATATGCACACATATACATCTACATATATATGATGCAATTTTCTCTGAAAAATGCATAAATACTATGTAACTTTTCATTAAATTGATGCTAATGCAATTGCCTAAAAGAAAGAGGAAAGAATTTATCCAAAGTCAATGAGGTATAGATTCAAATCACAATTTAGTAGCCCTATTATCTAGGGCACTGAAACTCCAAACATGAAGCTCTGCTTTATCGACATACAGTGGGGCTAATTTCATCTTATACTACTGGATATGGTGAGGATGAAATAAGGTCATGTTTGCAAGTTTCTAAGTATCATGAATGGTAAGGATGTAGATGTACATATTCAATTCATGTTCTCCACTTAGCTCATATTTTCATCATCTTACAAATGCCTTATAGGTGTGGCTTTCAAATGGTCAGATATGTGGCATTGTCATTCATTATAAGCACTTAACCATCACCATTAACTATTTTCTGAATTATTTAAAACAAACTTTTACATTTTATTACCTAATCATATCTTTCTACAGCCCCTGACATAGGGAAATTATATCTAATGTACCTCTATGACTCTGTGCTTAATAAATGTCACCCACAAAACTCTACACATAATATTTGAAAGATCATTTAAAATGAAAAAAGATTCATTCAGAAATATGTTAGAGTCCAGAACTGACAGTGGTACCAACTTTCTTAGTAATAGAATGATTCCAGAATTTAATAATTCAATTGACCCAAAAGTCTCATGTGTATACATTTAGGAATCATTGTTATATAATGTATTTTAAAATTATATTCATACACACAGATGTTCATCAATCGCAAGCACAAAGATAACTCAAAATCAGAATGCCAGAGTTAGCATTTTTAAAATAGGTATGTCTAACCCAGGGTACTGAAAGTAGGATTACAATCTCTAAATTATCCTGTCTCTGGATACACAAATGAACTAGACACTAATGAGATAAGCAATTTTGGTTAATTAAAATCAATAGTATCATCCTTTAATTAAACAATATTGATTGCATTATACAGAGGGCAGTCTTTTGAAATTATATTCTGTTATATAATAAGTCTTAGCCACTCAAAAGTATGTCAAGGGGCAAGTTTACTTTAACAAGGTCTATTCACTTTCTATACATGTTGATAGATCAGGATTTTACACTTATAGTCAGTAATGGAGAAATTTTCAAACACTAATTATATGCCATTTGCTAGTTTAGTGTGTATGATTATAATTTCTTTTGTGCTGATACAGAAGTCTTTTATGTAAAGTATTTATCTGTCTAGCCAAAAGAGTTTATTTTAGTTATAATGGAAAAATATATGGAAAACAATTAATTATTGCATAGTTACAGCTGAAAAATATGAGGAGAATTAGTTGGTATGTAACAACATTTTTAAATTAGAATTTTCTCTTTAATTATCATAAATTTTATTGAAGATATTTCTGCCTGAATGTTTCATGATATATATGTTTTGTGAAGGCAGAAACTGTCTTGCTCACCATAGTTTATCTCTATCTGAATATGTTCTTGGTAAAAATCGGCAGACAAGAGCCTAGTAAGTTACTGAGGTTTTTCTTTTAATGCATCAACTGATGTACATGGACAAGCATAGTATCCAAGGATGGAGAAATTTTGGGGTACTGCTGTCCTTCTTAGACAATATCTGACTACATAGTCTTTATAAGGGTCACTCTTCTCACTGAGAACCTACTGTATCATCAAATTCTTCTCACACTCATTTTCAAGAAATTCTCTCTTAACTGCAACCTCACAGTTGCGTGGTATATTTTTAAATTTATTTCCCTTTGTTTTGTCATCAGTGGAAATGAAGAATAACGGCATCAATCCTGCATCAATCTGAAGACCATTGACACACAACCATCTTAAGAAAAACAAGAAGTAAACAAAAAGTGTTGATATGTTACATTGCTTCGGAAATGAATGAGAAAATAACTGCTCATAATTAGGACTAAATAAAGATGAGAACACGACAATACCACTTCCTCAGTAGATGGAAGTCTTGTATCTTTTTAAATTTTCCCTTAGACTTCAGGTTTCAGTTACTTTAACAGAGTCTTCAGTAAATAAATTTCAATCAATAGCAATTCTTACTCACTTTACCAACTCTGGGGGAAAATATGCAACATCTGTAACTTAAAGTAGGAGAGGTTTATTTCACTTCACAGTGTCAGTCCAGGATCAACTGGCTTCCAGGAAGAAATGGCACATGTAAACACGAGGATAAAAAAAATTTGTTCAAGCCATGGAAGCTGGAGACACAAAGTGAGGGAGGAGCCAGGGAGAAAGATATATCTTTCCAGATTAGCACCTAGTGGCCACTTCCCCAAACCAGTACCTAGGTTCCTAACAGCATATTTAAATATGAACCCATTTGTGGATTGATCCAGCAATGAGTTAGTGATCCCATGGTCTACCTGCCTTCTAAAACTCATGGGAATTTGGGGGGACAGGTTATATCTAACCCAGACAGTAACTGAATGTCAGATTTAAATTGGCTCCAGGTTGTATTCTGTGGGAAACTTCTAAGAAATAGAAAACCAGCAGCAAAGTCTAATAATTAAAAGCAAGACAATTTGAGCCAAAATTAGCAAGATGAAGACCCTAGAAATTTTGCTACATGTGAAGCTCATAATTTGGGGTTTACTTAACCATGTTTCTTTGTTTCATTTATAAAATATGAATGACTAAAGCATTTATGTTATTGATCTATTTAAGTAAATTCATTGGAATATTGTACTGAAATGCTTAGCAAAATATTTTGTAGGTGTTGTCTCAGTGTTTTTATTAATCATGATTCTCAAATGGTTTATTTGTAATTAGAACCCTGTTCAAATGATTCCCAGTGCTTCAGATTACTCTCATATGTTATGCAGCTATTCATCCCATTCCATTCCATAAACACTAAGCAATTCTTTGGGCCTACAACTTATCAAATATTAGTGAGAAAACATATGGATGTAATTTGTAGCACAGTTTGTGCCAATTTTAAGTGAATAATTATTTACCAATGTAAGTAAAAGTAGGAAGAGTTGATCTGTTCAACCCTTGAGTTCTGATATTACATGTAAATGACTCACTGATGGATGTAGCACAAGAAAAATTTCCTGCCTGAGGCATCTGAGCCCCTCCAAATCTTCAGAAGGTAGGGAGTTGAGGTGGTGCATAACACAGTTTCAAGGTTCTTTATGAAAATGTGTTATACTTGTGCAAAAAGTCACATATAAGATCGTAATATCCAAAAGATAAATCATATCTCAACACAATAATTGAGATTTTATGATACCAGATTTTATTTTTAAGCAAGTTTCTGTCTTTTCTTTGGTATCAGTAGTATCGTCTACTAGTAAGCCAAACTGTAATGTTTGCAAAGTAAAATACCAAAATAATAGTGACTAAAGTACTCTAGTTTTTGTTGTTACATGTTGATATATGCTTCACAAGTATATATATATATATATATATATATATATATATATATTCTCCATAAAGTTTGTATTGATTTTCAAAGTCTGAATTTTAGTAAGATTCTTAGGATAGGCAAAGTATTTAGAACTTTAGAGCTCATGTAATAGCAAACTCACCTAACAGTGAAGTCACAGACTCTTTCACCTTACCTCTATTCATAAGAAGTTCTCACCTCACAGAGAACACAAGAAAAAGTAATTTTTGTCCAAGACATTCACATACCTCTCAACAATAACAGTATTTTATTGTAGTATTTTAGATGCAAAAAAATAAAAAAATAAGTGGATCATAGTGGAAGAAAACAGGAAGCTAAAACTACCAACTTTTGGTAGTTTTCTGAAATATCTCTCAAGAATCACAAGTCTTCCAGGCATGACTGCACATGTCTATAATCTCAGAACTTGAGAGGCTGAAGCAGGAGGATTGTTATGAGATCCAAACCAGCCTGAGTTACATAGTGTGTTCAAGGCCAACCTGCACTGTATAGTGAAACCCTGTCTCAAAAAACAAGAACAAAAAAACAAACAAAAAAGAATCACAAAAACTGACCCATGTGACAGCTGAAAGTAAACATCCTAAGAAACAAAAGAAAAATGTGATTGTTGGCAATCTCTATTGTGATGATGACATTCAAATCTATGTTATAGCTGAAGGTCTAATATCATGAAGATTAAAATAGTGATTTGCATCTTGAGAAGTTAGATATTATTCAGAAAAGTGCTTGCTTCTTATTTACTGCTTTATGAGTTTTATTCATGATTCTATAGGAATATAGAGGAGATCGCCTAAATATTAACCATTAATAATTAGATTAAAGCTATTAAATATTGGAGCTTTATTTAGAAATTATTTAATTTGGACTCATGTACTCACACATGTGATCATCATGTATGTAAGAAATCCCATGCTGTAGTAAGGTAAGCTGACAGTCCTGACAGCATTTTCCTGGAGGCATAGAGTGCCAAAGAAATGGTTTATTTTATGGTAATTTCTTTCTTAAATCAACAGGTGCCAAAATATAATATTAGATTGCTTTAGAAGTAAATAAAACTATGATTACATAAACAGGGCAAATAAAATATGAAAACAATTTGAAACAAATTATTCTCTTTAGTAGACCAAATTTTGCAAAATCATTTGTCTTCATTTTGTCATTTTGTTAAAGGAGTATATATATATATATATATATATATATATATCTCCACTACAGATACTACCAATTGAAATATATATTTAATATATAATATATTAATTATATAATTAATATAAGTATTCAAATATATAATATATTAAGTATATATATTTCAATTGGTAGTATCTGGATGCCAGTTTTCAGTTGAGTGCAGGTCCTGTTCTGTGAAGAAATGGAAAGCAGCAGAAAGAAGCCAGCAGTGTACTAATGAAGGGTAGAAGGCATAGTCCCTTACTTAGCTGATGCCTGTCTAATAGGTCTTCATTCATTGTCAAGATGTTGTATCTTCATTATAGTGCAACTGTTAGAAATCAGGTGTAAAATCTGTGTTTTCATTTTTAAATGTAATGGACTCTTAGTAACACACTTGACAAATATGAATTTACTTAAGAAGGAGACACAGTCTATACTTTAATTGTTACCAAATGTGTTATGACTCTATTCATCATTTTCAATAACCCCCAAGTCTTTTATTTTTGTTCCTAGAAATACTCTGTTCTAAGCTACTGTTGTGCATAGAATTTTTTTCTTCCTCTTTGATAGACAAGGTTGAAAATCTGAATAGCAGAATCTCATTCAAGTACTATATTTCATCAAGAACAGTAATATTTGTAACCAAATTTCAGCCTTGGCTCCTTCCTCCTCATCTGTAGAAGTACCAAGTGTTCCAGTTTTACTTTATCTACTCATATGAGAAGGGAAAGAACATATTCCAACTCTAGAGCATTAAGTAGTCATGTTGTTATTTGGAAGAATAGATTAAAACATCACCTAAATAATAAACTAGGTAAGAAATAAAAACAAAAATTTGTAATGCTTTTCTTTATGGGTACTCACTTTAAAGAATATCTAGCCAGGCATGGCGGTGCATGCCTGTAATCTCATCACACGGGAGGCAGAGAAGGGAGGATTGCCATGAATTTAAGGCTGGCCTGGGGCTACATAATCAGTTTAAGGCTAACTTGAACTATATAATGAGGCTCTATCTCAAAAGACTGTCTAAGAATGTGTTTGTAGATAAAGTATGTGTCATCTTATTTTCTAACTCATATCTACAGTTCATAATGGATAATGAAATTATTAAATAAGAACAATAATTTCATGATTACATTATAGGTATTCCACTCAAAGAATTAAAAATATGTGCATTTGTGTATTTAAATCATAAATTTGTAATGACAGAACTTTTTACTGGGCTTTAAACATGTCATTTGTTCACTGGCCATTTTCTCTGAACTTAACTTTCTTTTCCCTTTAAAGCTCACTGGAGGTTTCCTATTAAAATGCCATTTGTCTCTAGGACTCCATAAGCAGTTCATATCCTATTATAAATTAATCTTAATTGGAGATTAAGCTTAAATAACATTTTTGTTTTGTGAGCCTCAACATTCATCAATAACATTGTAGGCTAAAAATGGCATATAAATCACTTAGTCTTTAATATTTTGAAAATCACATGATAATATTAAGGACACATCATGAAAGAAGTGAAGAATTACTAGAGATTTCTTATTCACTGTACTTACCTTATTATACAGAAAACTTCATGCTATTATGGTTACTGCTTTTGTCCACTCTCAAAACTGAACTACAAACCTACCTAAGCAGGAAATATTTTTATGACTTTGTTATATGTAACAGCTAGCAAAGTACATTTTATATTACTTATAAAAGGTAATATGAGATGATCTTTTAATAAATGTCACATAATACCTTGAAAAATTTAAAGTGAGATTTTATATAATAAGAACTTGGCTTTGAATCCTATTAATATTAAAACAAGTATCATAAAGACAGTTATAAGCACTTTTAATGCATGCCTTTAATTTTTAATTGACTTGTTAACTTTATGGTCTAATATTCTTAGAAATCAAAAAGGTCTAATATTCTTAGAAATCAAAAATCATTAACAACTCAGTTTTCTGTTAAACACATAGGTGACTTTATTTTCACTAAAATTTCACAGGTTGATTAAATTTTCTCATGACTACCACTGAATTAAAATGTTTAGATTTCTAAAAGGTTAAATTCATTTGCACAAAAGACCTATTCTGGCCTCCCCCCCAACTTTCTTTTTTACTTTTTTCATCAAACGTATAACCAAAGGAAAAGTCTTCCATATTAAACACATATAATCAGAATCTCATTTAAGCTATTTGTTATCTTTTCCTAAAATAATCAACTGGAATATAGTATTCCCCATAGAATACTTAATTTGTCGTTCAGATATTGAGAGTTTATGCCAGGCAAATCATTAACAGAGTTTAAGAAGATTAGACAGTGAATGAGAAAAACAAGATCGCCAACATCTAGGAGTCTAACATCTAATAAATTACACCCTTGTCATTGACTATCATCTTCTACTATGCAATAGAACTCCAGCAGTAAAATAACTAAAAAAAAGGAATTTAGTGTTTAAATGTGTGTAGTGATCTGTATGCTAATAACCTGATTAGGTTATTAAACAACATATACATTCAAAACATAAAGCCATACCCTGTGTATTTATGTTAATTTATTAAAAACAAAATCCAAGTAAACATATATATATACACACACACACACACATATAAATATGTATATTAGCCACAAACAAAACTGAAGGTGTTACATTTGTTCCACAAATGGAGTGGGTCTTTACCAGTTTATATTTAATATCTAATTGGTGAACTTCTTAGATGTCTCATAGATGATTTGTTTAAAATGCGCTATTTGTTGGAATAATTACATTGCAGTTACTTTTATTTTTGTGTTCTTTGGTTCTTGCTCTCACTCTTGCTCTCTTTTCAAACTCAACTGTCATATGCACAGTGAAAAGACTCAGACATTCCTTGAATATGAATATTAATATGGAGAAGCAGTTGCACCAGTTGAGATGCCTCAGGGGAAAGTGATTGAAGAGGTGAGTTAAACAATAGCGATGCATGTGATGGGGAAATGTTTTGTCTAACTCTTCACTTTCTGCTACTTTCTTTGTTTCTGAGTTCTATTTTACTGAGCCTGCTTTTTTTTCCCTACATTGTGCTAACCTGGAGGATTTTTTTTTTTTTGCAAGTTAAGCAACAACTTTACTGAAACGTGTGCAACTTTCATTAAAGTTCTTAGAATATTCTTTAACTTCAGAAAATACTATGAGTACTTGTTAAAGTTATGGACACATTCCATTTCACAGCAGTTATGTTCATGAAAAAATTGCTTGTAAGTTATATGATTTTCTTTTGACTTAATTTTGTGATGAGTCTCTTAAAATGTTTTTTCTATTATTTCCCCTTGTCATTACTCTCTGCTTCTCTGCCTCATTTCCCACCAACTCTGTCCCAAAAAGTAAAATAATTGTAAACATTTAGCATTATAGAAATCACAGAGATCACCCAGCCCCTTATTTGCAGTCTTTCCCTATTGAAAACCATTTCCAACAGTTTCATTTATAAAAATCACCCCTGAAAGAATGCTATCTAGCATCTAAAGTATTAATAATGATTTTTAGATTTTTATTATACCAATTGAAAACAAATATCAAGAACACTACATATAAACTAAAATGATAATCATTTCTTAATCATTTTGTGCAGTGTGATTAAATCAAACCTCCTGAGTCAGTGACGAATCAAAAAGATTGATACATAATTTATGTTAGGCTTTTAAAATCTTTGTTAATATTTTACATTCCTTCATTTATTCTTACAAAGGAAAATCTAGATATATCATACTTTATATGCTGTTTTGAAATGAGTTTGCCTATGCATCAAGAGATAAGTACTAGAACATTAACTAAGTGTTAATGGCTAAGTACTAGAGATAAATGTCTAGAAATGTTAGAATGGATAAATTATGGAGATTTCATGAAACAGAACATTAGAGAGAAATGAAATGAGTGCATATAAAGTAGTAAAATGAGACAGTATCTTTTGAGTGAGAGCTGTTGGTTTATAGAAATACAGTATATGCTCCCTCTCAATGGCTTTCCTGTTGGTTTATTAATAATATTTCTTGGTGATAATAAAGGCCAAAGTTCAGTGGCATCAAAATGATCTGTATCGGTTAGGGTTCTCCAGAAAAAGATCAATCAAATATGCATGCATAATTATACAATGGGATTTATCTTATCGGTTGGTTTCCAGGATCATAGCTGGAGTCTACAATGGCTGTCTTTCCACCAGAGAGAGGCAGCAGATTCAATAGCACCTAGCGTAAGGTGACAAGCTGTAGAATTAAATGACTCAATGAGGTGGCACTAGTCCAAAATCAAAGGACTGGATGATACCAGAGTCACTGGTATGAGCCTGCTTTTGGAAACGCTGATGTCCAAAAGTTATGATTACAAAAATCCCACCTCAAGTATACTACAGCTCTTCAAAAAACAGAATGAGCAGAGGAGCAGACCAACTTCCTTCTTTCCTGTTTATTCTATCCCGTTTTCAAGCCTACTGGTCAATACCATGCACAACTAGAGCAGGCCTTTTTTCCTCAATTTGCTGACCTGCATGTCAGTTGGAAACACCCCACAGACATACTCAGAACTGTGCTTTACTGGTCTTTTAAGCACTTCTTAAGCCAGCTACATAGCACCAATAACAGTCACCTGATGATTTTTCTTTTGTTTTGTGCATATGATATTTCGATTCTACTTAATCTCTCTCTCCCAGATTTCTCACATTGTATTCTCAAAGCTTTATTATTTTTCTCTAGTCTGTCAGTTTTTCTTAAGCTCCCACAGGAACATCATGGACACCAGCCTTCAGACTGAACTTTTTCACTTAGGCCTTTATGTCCAAAAAAAAAAAAAAAAGCTTTCATTAAGTGATTCTGTTTTACCAGGTAGGTGATTAAAAATTGTCACATGCCAAACACAGAAACAAGAGCACCTGCTATTGATCTTTCTTACACATTGCACTCTGTCCTTTGGCTGAAACATTAAACTACCAATGAAATGTTATTTCTTTTTATATCACTGTACATTCTATTTTCTCTCTTTAGAACTCTCTATCATCCAGATGGAAATCCTCACAAAATTATTGGTGTTGTCTCTCTCCATGTCCCTAATACAATGGTCAAATTCTGCCCTTAATAACTATCTCTATTCAATTATCTGTAATACATGACAACAACAAATGCAGTATTTTGTAGTCAAATGTTATTTTAAAATCATGTCACTCTTCTGGTCAAAACCTCTTAAGTAATTTCCCACTACATTTGCCTTAGCTACTTTCCTCATTGCTATGACAAAATATCTGATAAGAAGAGTTAAAATGTGGAAATATTTATTTAGCTCACAGTTTATAGAGTTCTCAGTCTGTAATGGGCTGGGTCCATGGCAAGGTGGCTTGGCAGAGTGGCACACAATGGAGAACCAGATTATGGCAAGCAGAAGACAACAAAAGAAAGCAGGGAAAGGAAAAGACAAGCCTCTTTCTGTCCCTTATACTGTATTCAGCCTACAGGAGTTAGGGCAGGTTCCAATCCAATCAATCAGTGGACTGATTTAGTAATCACACACCCTTAATGCCAGCACTTTAATCCTAGCACTGCATCATGAGTAAGTCACACTCTAGATACAGCCATTTCTGAAAAAGCCCAATCTATGATGGAATGAGGCTTTGGGTGGAAATCTATATATAAACCATAGCAACCCTTAAAGTGAAATCTGAAAATTTTGTTACAATTTTTAGTGCCCTTTATCTGGTTCATGGCTACTTCACTGGCTTCAAGTGTTTCTGTTGACTTTCAGTTATTTCCACTCCATCTGTCCTATTCTATATTTTCTCCACATGTAGAAAATGGTATTTCATTTCATGATCATTAAATATGAATTTAATCCTGTCTGAATTTTCCTCTAGTCTAACCTGGACCCATTTACTGTATTACAAATCAACTTGAAGTCGATCTCTTCTGGCATCTTCCCATAACCACCCAAGATGTGCTTCACTCACTTCCATAAAACAACCGTTACATTTTTTTCATCATAAGCTTTGCTTTCACTTTTATCTAAATCCTTACTGTTTCCATTAATTACTGACTTCTGGTTCTCTAAGTTTCATTATATTGTGGAAAGTTCACTGTTAATAATGTAAGGCTATGATGATAATGAAATATGAACATTAAAAGTGATAATCAGTAAAAATTTTCAAAAATGTTATGAGAATATTCTTTCTTGCTATATATGTCAGGTATTGCTGGGTGAGAAGTTATATTTTCTTTTATTTTGTCTCATTCAGTGCTTAACTTCATAGGTGTTCAGTAAGAAATTGTCAGTAGACTTTCTAATTATTCAAGTGACAATGTCAAAACAGTTAACCATCTGGAAAATCTCAAAAAGAAAGAAACATCTTGAATTCTATTCCATACTAGCTATTAAAAGTAAAGTTTAAAAATAAAGAAGAGAAGAAACAAGGATGGAAGGAAATAAGGAAGGAAGGAGACAAGTAAACAAGCAAACAACATAGGGAGAAACTCAGATTATTGACTTTTTTGTCAGTTGTTCCGCTTATCAAAAAAAAAACAGGCAAATACAGAAACTGTATTCTAAAGGAGCATATCCTTCATCTTGTAGTTTATAATCATTAATATTTTCCAGGCAACCAGTAGAAATAAAATGTTGTTAATAATATTTCTCTTATTTTGTTTTATTTTATTTTTGAGACAAGATCTCACTGTTCAGTGCAGGCTGGTGTTGAACTCTCCATATAGCCTAGGCTGGCATCAAACTCACAGCAGTCCTTCTTCCTCCAGACTTCTGGGATGATAGGTCTGTATTGCCTAGCCTGGCTATTATTCCTAATCTGTTATTTCTTCAAATCCTCTTAATCCTATGTTAACTATTATTGCAAGACAATTCAGGGTGAATTTTCCATCAAGTTTTTCTCCTTTAACTATAGGAAGTTCTCTCCATCTCTAGCTATATTTATCCATGATTATTTGTGATGTAAATATAAGAAAAAATATGTCTATGTGTGGTGAGTTTCACACTTTACAACAAATGAATCACAGGCAAAAATGTTCAACAACATTTTCACCAAATTCACTCAGTGAATATGCGACAGAGCTAAGGTAAAACATAATCCAAAATAATCACTCCTTCCTGCTCTGTTCACTCTGAATAGAACATTCATCTGTCTCTAGACACATATCAGTACAGAGCTTATGACCAAATGAAATTTGTTTCTCAAGAGCTCCAGTAAATTTTAATATTTCTGAAGCACGCTTGACTGTGCTTCTCAGAGTTCTATCCTGAGGTTAGCCTTCTGGTACTGCAATTTTATCCATCATTATTCATGCTTCTTATTCTCCCAAGCTCACAATTTCTTCTAGTGAGCCAGTTTACAAAATTAAATATTGGGACCTACATCAGAAAAATAATTGTTTTGGAATAAGTAAGTTTAAGTGTTTAAACTTTAGAGTATAATTCACTTTAGCATCTATGAAAGCACATTAGGAAAAATAGTATCTATATTTTAGGATTATAAGAACTCTAGACTTAGTATTCTAGGTAAAAAAGCAAACAATCCATATAGATAGCCAAATTATTAGGAATGGAACAAACATGGCGCACCATTAAAGTCACTGCACCATCCTTCTGTGAAAACGTAGGCAATACTTACCAAATTCAATAACCAGTTGTGAGAATCAAGTAAACTAAAACACTGTACAAACATGAAGTTAGTTGTACTTGAAGGATCAAACCTAAAAACCAATGAAAAGCCAGATTTAGTTCTATCTGAAACCATTATGAATCAACGAACACAACACATTCAGACTTAAACTCAACCAAGTTAGTGACAGTTGGACTCAGACAAGCATTGCATTCAGCTGTGCTCAGTGGAAGACCCAGATATAACTAGTACCTAAACCCACCACACACACACACACACACACACACACACACACACATTTTTCTTTTGCATTTACATCACAAATCATGGATAAATAAAGTCAGAGATGAAGAAAATTTTCTACAAATCAGACACCAATACTATGGAAGTAGTGAGAATGAGGAAAATAAGATTCCAGGAAAAAGGTTTTCTTTGAAATAAATTCTCCTCATGATACAGTGCACATCCATATGTGTTAGGGCTCGCCCTTACCACAAAGCTTCGGTGCACTGAATCTTAATTATGACTTTGGCTAGACTGAAAGACTCCTGCTGAAGTGCGCAGATCATAGGGATTCCATGCTCATCAATGAACAAATCCACTGACACACATGGCTGAATGTTCTGTCAGGGGGTAAGGTAACTGGGAGCGTGGCTGTGAGGGTGCATCTCTTGCTGGTCCGCTTCCCCTGGCTTCTGCTTCCTTGCTGAGATGAAGCCAGCAGTTTTAATCCACCATGATGCTCCAGCACAATCTTTCTGTTGGAGCCAACCAACTATGGAATAAAACCTCTGAAACAATAAGCCAATTAAACTTCTCCTCCATTAAACTGTAGCTTTCAGCTCCTTTCTTCCCTCAGGAGGAAGGTTGACTAACATAGGCTGACACTCCAGTTCTGTATTTTCTCTGTGTTCCTAGCTACAGATTTCTTCAGGAAAAACAAAGTACACTGATACTAGTGCCTGCTAGGTGATTTCCAAGATAGAATGTGAGGTAATAATGGCAGCAGCAGCAGCAACAAAGTATGATTCATATTGGCAAAAGGAAAGAAATTACTATGTCCATGCATTCATTTTCCCAGTGTCTGCAGACTACCAATTCTTTTTCCTGCCTACAGGAATATTAGCTAAAGTGAGAGCTTGAAATTTGTGAATTTTCTCACCATTTCAAGGATTCAAGCACTAGTGAATGTTTTCATGTCACCTTCGGGAGCTCCCAGAGTTCTCAAAATGACCCATCATCATTTATGCATAAGTTTTAGAAAGGAAGAAGCAGGTGGATTCATAGAGAATTTTTTTTATTTTTAACTTTCCAAGTCAAATAAATACATTGTAAAGAAGAAAAATATTTTTCCTAAAATTGACATTCCCATTACATCGCATTTGTACTCTTTGTCTTTTTTTCTGTTGCTTTTACCCTCCTTCTTAAAGTCACAGAAAGTCAAGGCTTATGACATCATACAGGTTGAGATGGTCAGTCCTTGAACAGTGGAGCAATTCTATCACGATGCAAGATGAGTATATACATCCTGTTCAATGTCACATTGTGATGCCTCCTTCTCTTTTACTTCTAGGTATAATTAGATCAATATTGAGTACTCACACCTCTTAAGAGTATTTCTACAGTAATACTGAAATTCAAGCACCAGACACCAAAAAAATATTTGCTTCATTAAAGGAAAATCAAGGAGAGAGTAGAACCAGAGGTTCAATGCAAAGAAAATTATCAGTGTCGCACTAAAATACTGCTTTTTAAAAGGTCATTCTTATAGAAGTATAGTAGTATTGAATTATGTCTATAATTTGTCTTTTCCTTATAGCTAATGATTTGTAATACCTTTCTATTTGTTTATTTTGTATTGCATATTCCCTTGGTGAAATATCACATCATGTATTTTATCCATTTTATTGATAAATATTTTCTTTATTGTTGGGTTTGTAACGTACGTTACATTCTACATATTAATTTTTGCTTGTATATGTAACTTGGAAATATTTCATTCTACACTGTAACTTGCCTATTTGAACCCTTAATTTTTTTTCTTCTTACAGGAGATCAGCATTGGATAGCATAATGTCTCTTGTTTTCCTCAAAGTATTTGTCAATATTTCCACCCAAAATGAATTCAAACAAGACAAAACAGTATAAAACCATTTAAAACAAAAGAACAAAAGCATTACAGACCTTCAAAACCAGACAACAGGAAAATCAACAATGGCTACCATAATGTCTCTTGTTCTTTTCAAAATAGTTGTGTACACCTTCACATATAATGAAATTAAATAATACAAAACACACTAAAACTAATCAAAACAAATAATAAAAGTATTGCTACACTTCACAACAAAATAATCGGAAATCAGAAATGGTTACTATAATGTCTCAATTTCTTCAAAGTAGCTGTTCAGACCATCACACATAATAAAACCAATTCTTGTAAACTCTTTAGGACAAGTCCTAGGCATGTATAATCCTATACATGTATATCTATTCTTTCCATATTAGAGGGAAAAACAAACAAAAAAATTATGAGAAAAACAAGAAACAAAAAAGAGATGGCAGATCAATAGGTAGCATGGTAGAGAGCCTCTCTGAGAAAAACAGCTCAGATGTTAGGATTTAACATCATGGTGAAGACCAGAGAAAAGGAGAGGGATTCTCATGACCCAGGAAGAAACCGAGGAGAAAGAAAGAAAGAAAGAGAAAGAAAGGATAGAAGGAAGGAAAGAAGGAAGGAAGGAAGGAAGGAAGGAAGGAAGGAAGGAAG